>JAVLUX010000002.1:26227500-26380000 GCA_032164185.1 Moxostoma hubbsi | reverse complement strand
CCAGCTCAATACAAAACCATAGAGGGGCTATCACAGGTGGAAGTGACCAATGAGCCAAATGTCTGAGACCATATGCATAATAATAAAACAAAATCTTGGGTAGGCATAGCCCACCTTTGTCAGTCAGTTTATGTAATTTATTAAAATGTAATCTTGGACGCTTATGATGAAGGACTTCACTATGCTATCAAATAGATTGAAATAAGAGAGGGGTCATCTACAGGGAGAGATTACAGCAGGTAGTTACATTTTGAAATACAATTCATTTTAATAACATTAACCTTCCCAATCATAGATAAATGTAATGAAACCCACCTGCCCACATCGCTCAAAAACCTTTTTATTAAGGGGACAAAATTAACTAACTAAATCAGACAAATTTGCTGGGAATAAAATGCCCAAATAATTTATGCCCTGTTTGGGCCACTGGAAGACGCCCGGCAGAAAAGCTGTTACTGGGCAGTATGCTGTCAGAGCCAAAGCTTCATAATTAGACCAATTGACTCTGTATCCTGATAATTTAGAAAAGGAATTAATAATTCTGTGGAGGCAAGGCATAGATCGAATGTGGTCGGAGACGAATAATAAAATATAATCGGCGTAAAGCAAAATCTTATGTGCCATACCTCCCTCCACCCCTGGAAAATAATTTCCCCTTCTTCTCACAGCTGCTAAGGGATCCAGGGTAAAATGGAACAGTAATGGGGAAAGGGGGCAACCCTGACAGGTGCCACAATCTAGAGTAACATAATCTGAAATTAATCTATTTGTTTGTACCACTGCTACCAGGTGTCTATAAAGTAACTTAATCCATCCAATAAAAGTATTCGTGAAACCGTATACTTCCAAAATCTTAAAGATAATCCCATTCTACCATATCAAACCCCATTACCACATGATAAATTAAATGTATAATGTTATCAGAAGAGCTGCGGCCACAAATAAACCCCACCTTATCTATATGTATAAGAGATGTCATAACTTTCCTTAAATGGGTAGTCAGAAATTTTTGACAATATTGTTAGGTCTAGCTGTATCAGGGATATTGGACAGTAACTCTTACACTTGCTTGGATCTTTGTCCTTTTTAAGAATCAGACTGAACCGGGCTTGTGTCATGGTTGGCGGAAGCTTTCCATTCTTTAATGATTCCATATAAACTTCTAACAAAAGTTGAGAGAGTTCTGCAGCATAAGATCTAAAAAATTCAGCAGCAAAACCATCTGGCTGGTGCCTTTCCCATAGGCATGGCCTTAATTATCTCGCCAAGCTCCTCCAAGTTTATCTCAAAATCAAGATAATTTTTCATCAGTTCATCAGTTTAGGTAGTTCTAATGGTTCCACACAGTTTCAAATATCTTCATCAGTAGATGCTTTATATATCTAGCCAAAAGCTTCCCTGCTTTGTCCACTGACTCAAATTATGACGGTCTTGCCCTGAATAGCCAAAACACCCCCTTCCGTGACAAAATAGTATTATATCTGCATTTCAATTGGGTAAATTCTCTGAGGCCATCAGACAACATTCGGCACTTCAGCTCTGCCTCTGCACTTTTAATATTCCCTTCCAACTCAAGTTTTCGTGCTTTGGATTTTTTGATGAATGAGGCATACTGTATAATACTACCCCAAAGAACCGTCTTAAGTGTCTCCCATGCCACACCCACAGAGGATAATGAGGACCAGTTGGTCTGCATATAAACATTTATTTCAACCATTACAATATTTTGGAAATCAGGATTTTGCAAAAGGGATACATTAAAGCGCCAACTATATGATTTATTTTTCTCCGTATGTGGCAACATCTCTGAACTCACCAGGGCATGATCTGAGACTAAGATGTTTCCAATTGAGCAATCAACAACAGATGAAATGAGGGAAAAAAATCTATTCTAGAATAAATCATATGGACTGATGAAAAGAATGTATAGTCTCCACCAGATGGGCTCAAAAGTCTCCAAATATCTGTAAGACGAAGATTTTTACACATCCTTTGAAGTGTCAATGTTGCTCTTTGAGGGCTTGCTTACTTTTGCTTCACTATAATCAAGGATTGAGTCCATCAATAAATTAAAGTCTCCTCCCAATATTATATCATGAGGGGTGCCAGCAGCATACAATATCCCTTCAAGATCTATGAAAAAGCCCTTATCATCAGTGTCTAGTCCTGACAGGGCGCCTCAACCGCATGGCTCCACGAATGAAGCGAGCGAGCAGAGGATGTCTCCCTACAGGCGCCCCATCGATCAAGGTGTGGCAAGCCGAAATGGCGGCCACATAGACCCTGAGAGTGGCGGAGCATATGCCTGCTGACAGTTTTTCTTGCAGAAAATCCAGAACTGAAACAATTTGGCAGTTAACTGGATCATGTGAACTGCACCACTTTTCAAAGACACCCCACTTATTGGCGTAAATTCTTCTAGTGGAAGGGGCCCTAGCACTAAGAATGGTCTCGATAACCTCAGGCGACAGCTCTGTGTTCCTCAGTTGGTACCCTTCAGGGGCCAAACATGAAGATTCCACAGTTCGGGACAGGGATGAAGTATCATCCCCTGTGCTTGAGACAGAAGGTCCTTCCTGATCGGAATCACCCAAGGCGAGCCGTCTAGGAGGAGCATCAGTTCTGAGAACCAAGTCCTGTTCAGCCAATAAGGCGCTATCAGCAAGAGGCAAGACCCTTGTTGGCGAACTCTGGCTAAGACCCCCGGGAGCAGAGAAACCGGGAGAAACGCATACAGGCGCATTCTGGGCCATGTATGTGCCATTGCTGCTCATATGGAGCAGGCCCAAAGGAATCACCGTGGACACAGACGCCATGAGACCTAGTATTTGTTGGTACTGGTAAACAGTGCAACCTTGACCTAGCCTGAGAGTGCTCAGGGAGTTTTGTATGGACACGATACAAGCGGGAGACAGTCGTGCCCGCATCGTGATCGAGTTCTATATAATCCCTAGATAGGTAATCTCTTGGGTCGGAGAGAGAACGCTCTTTTCGGCGTTGAGTCTCAGACCCAGAGAAACAAGATGAGCCAAGACGATATCCCTGTGCTGAACTGCTAGTTCCTGGGACTGAGCTAGTATCAGCCAGTCGTCTAGATAATTCAGAATGCGGATGCCCTGGAGTCGCAAAGGAGCCAGTGCTGCATCCATGAATTTCGTGAATGTGCGGGGTGATAAGGCTAGGCCGAATGGAAGAACCCGATATTAGAAGGCTTCGTCCCTGAAAGCGAACCTTAGGAACTTCCTGTGCTGTGGCAGAATTCCGATATGGAAGTATGCGTCCATAAGGTCGATTGTGATCAGCCAATCGCCATGTTGGATCTGAGACACGATCGCCCTGACCGTTAGCATCTTGAACTTGAACGCCCTGATCAAGCGGTAGAATGGGACGCAACCCCCCACCCTTCTTGGGAACCAGGAAGTATCTGCTGTAATAGCCTGAATTTTTCTCTGGAAGGGGAACATGTTCTATCTATTTTGTAATTCTTTCCATAGTAGACATGCCTGCCCCGGTTTCATGGTAGTGGGAACCACGCCGTTGAAACGCGGAGGGTGGCGGGAAAAACTTTTCTACTGTTTTTAGGACCCACATAGAAACACCGGGCAGAAGTTTCCATGCTGCCAGGTTCTCTGAAATGGGAACTAATTTCAGCACTTCCTGTTGAGGGGGTGTTGAGTGTTCCATGTCCTGGACTAAGGCAGGAAGCAACGGTACACCCAAGTTTTTGTCGGAAAACTGTCACCTGAAACACCAAGGGTGGCGGGAGTGAAGGGTTTTCTTGAGGGTATCGGGAGGGCCGAAGTGAATAAAACACGTGCCCCTTCCCGAAGGGAACTACCCCCAAAAGGTTGGGTACAAGACCATCAGGATTTTTTCCTTTTGGAAATTATAGCCCTGAGGTCTTGCTTAGGGGGCTGCTGAGGACGACGAGCCTGTCCCCTGTCTTTGCGAGGGGGAGCACGACTCCCCACGCTCTGTTTTTGAGCTTCCCTCCTAACAGCCTCGGGGTGAGACCGGGTGGCCGACGGCCCCGCCCCCTGAGTTCGGCGAGGAAAAAACTGCACAAAGGCTTCCTCGTGGCTTTTTGCCTCCTGAAATCTGGCGATAACCGTGTTCATGGCGTCTCCAAAGAGACCAGAAGGCGAGACCGGGGCATCGAGCTGGAACACCCGGTCCTTGTCTCTGATGCCCGAAAGGTTAAGCCATAAATGTCTCTCCATGCTGACTAAAGCAGACATAGACCGGCCAATGGCACGGGCTGATTGCTTGGTCGCATGGAGAGACAGATCTGTGGCTCAACGAAGCTCTAAAAATGCTTCCTCGTCGAGCGTTTCACCTGCACTCAGGTCTTTTAGCAGATCAGCCTGGTAAGCCTGTAACACAGCCATGGTGTGCAGCGCTGCACCAGCCTGACCTGTCGCTTGATAAGCCCTTCCCACTAGCATGGAGGTGGTTCTGCATGGCTTAGAGGGGAGGGCGGGGCTTTTTAATGATGACGCCGAACCCGGCGAGAGTCTCTTCAACCAGCGGCAACATTGAATAGCCTTTTGCGTCAGCGCCCACGATAGTCGAGTATAACGACGTCGAGGGCACGTGAACGCGCAAGGTATAAGGGAAGGGACTGATGAGGCGTTCCCTTCCCTTGGCCACCAGACAGAAATCTGTCCTCTAATTTGGAGCGTTTGGGGGTTTCTTGGTCGCGTGGCCAGTCTAATTGAAGCCTGGCCACTGCACAAGTGATCACGTCGAGCAACTCCTCAGAAGATTTAGAATCGCGTTTGGAGTGCTCTGACGCAGATAACTCGCACTCCGAACCAAGAGATATAAGGTCATCCCCGTGAACCAAAGAAGTGCCGGAGCACGCTTCGAGATCGCGTGAAGGACCAGCTGGGTCTGGGGAGAGAGCGAGCGAAAGGGACGAACCCGTCTCTCGCTCCTCAGCCAGATCCATGCGAGAGCTCCATGAGTGAAGTGTGGGTGCTGGCTCGCGAAAGTAAGCGAGGCAAGCGCGAAGCATTCCGACCGGAAGTAGGTCACAATGCGCGCACCCGCCCTGCCCCCCAACGCGAAAACAGCGTGCTCTTCCCCCAAACAAACAAAGCAGAACTCATGCGTGTCCTTGTCGGTCATAGACCGCTGGCAAGGAAACACGCAGCGTTTGCCTTGTTTCTCTGACATACTTTCTCTTTCCTTTATATATATATATAATCTTCTCTTTTTTAAAAAAAAAAAGAACAGAGAAAGAAGGAAATTTCTGCGCACTGCCTAACAGTTTCTAACTCCTAACAAAGGGAAGAAAAGTTTTTTTATCAGCAGTCTTGTGAAACACAGCACAGTATGATCTGAAGAAAAGAGATCTGACGAACACGCTGGTGACGCCTCTATTTATAGCCTGGTCACAGGTGCATCCAATGATCTCACCAACAGAGGCTATAAATTTCCTGTCAATGTTACATTGACGTGTTACACACATATTCACAGCTGGTCACAATGCAAGATCGTTCCTCATGGTGTAGCTTTTTGTAAAGGGAACTCTGCCAATACATTAAGACAAAATACACAAGTTAAAAATACATTCTCTAAAAAAACCTAAATATCTTAAGCACTGTTGTTTCTAAAACAAAATCAAATGTAATTTATCTTGTTTTAAGGATTTTTTGATATTTTTATATGAAAAAATACAAAATTATCAAGAATATGATTTTCACCTTAATATCAAAGGTCTTACTAGAATAAATTATGATCCAACATGAATTTTCTTGATTAAAAAAAAACAAGGTTTATTTCTATTTCTTTTGCTCCAAACATATTTCAAACTTAATTCTCTGTCTGCTCGTATGAATGTAACACATCATAAGAAAGTTTTTCACTGCTATTCCAATGCACTTTGGATTGCATCATTTATATGTATACATTTTTCCATCTGAAAGGACTAAATATTAAATGAAACAAATGACAATAAAATGCAAAGTAATCTCTTCAGTAATCAAAATACTTTTTAAATTTAACTTTATTCTAAATACCAATGATTTAAATTGTAACTGTAATCAAAATCAAATCAAATCACTTTTATTGTCACACTACTGTGTACACGAGTGTAACAGTAGGTGAAAGTCTTGTGTGCAGTTCCGAGCAACATTGCAGTAATGACAGTGACAAGACATAAACCAATTACAATAAACAACATATTTACACATCACATAATTACACAACATAGAACAAATGTACACATAATTACACAACATAGTACTAATATACAATGTACAGTAAACAATACACACAATATAGAATACACATACACTAGATAAGGGTATATCAAAATAAATATACACTAGTTGAATTGGGGAGAATATATTTGACAGTCCAGTGTGAGATAATAGATCAATAAAGTGCAGTGCTGATTGTTGATTGTGAGAGATCAAGTGTTCAAAAGTCTGATTGCTTGGGGGAACAAGTTGTCATGTAGTCAGCTGGTGCGGGTCCTGATGCTGCGATACCGCCTGCCTGATGGAAGCAGTGAGAGCAGCCCATGACTCGGGTGGCTGGAGTCTCTGATGATCCTCCGAGCTTTTTTCACACACCGGGAGGGGAGGGAAACTCCCCTCCAATGATGTTTCTGGCAGTTCGCACCACCCTTTGCAGTTCTTTGCAGTTGTGGCGGTGCTATTGCCGTACCAGGCAGTGGTGCAGCCAGTCAGGATGCTCTCTACAGTACTGTATAGAACCGTGTGAGGATGTGGTGTTTCATTCCGAACTTCCTCAGCCGTCTCAGGAAGAAGAGGCGCTGGTGAGCCTTCTTCACAACGGCCTCAGTGTGGATGGACCATGTGAGTTTCTCAGTAATGTGGACACCGAGGAACTTGAAACTGCTGACTCTCTCCACCGGTGCTCCATTAATGGTGATGGGGCTGTGTTCTCTGTCTTTCTTCCTGAAGTCCACCACAGGCTCCTTGGTTTTACTGACATTGAGGGAGAGGTTGTGCTCCTGACACCAGTGTGTAAGAGTGTGCACCTCCTCTCTGTAGGAGGTGTTTCATCATTGTCAGTGATCAGACCTACCACCATCGTATCGTCAGCAAACTTAATGATGGCATTGGAGCTATGTGTCACCACACAGTCATGTGTGTACAGGGAATACAGGAGTGGGCTGAGAACACAGCCCTGTGGGGCTCCAGTGTTGAGGGTCAGTGATGAGATGTTGCTGCCCATTCTAACCACCTGACGTCTGCCTGACAGGAATTCCAGGATCCAGCTGCACAGTGAGCTGTTTAAGCCCAGAGCCCGGAGTTTCTCATTAAGCTTGGAGGGCACTATGGTGTTGAATGCTAAGCTGTAGTCTACAAACAGCATTCTCACATATGTGTTGCTTTTTTCCAGGTGGGAGAGTGCAGTGTGTATTGTAGATGCAATGGCATCATCAGTGGAGCGGTTGTTGCGGTAGGCAAACTGTAATGGGTCCAAAGAGGTGGGCAGAACAGAGCAGATGTAATCTCTGATTAGCCTCTCAAAGCATTTGCTGATGATGGGGGTCAGAGCAACAGGACGCCAGTCATTTAAGCAAGTGATTTTGACTTGTTTCGGTACAGGCACAATGGTTGATGTTTTGAAGCATGTGGGGACTACAGACAGGGAGAGGGACAGGTTGAAAATGTCCATAAAAACACCAGCCAGTTGGTTCACGCACGCTCTGATGACGTGGCCCGGAATGCCGTCTGGACCCGCGGCTTTATGGATGTTCACCCGTAGAAAAGATCGGGTTACATCCACAACAGAGACGGAGAGTGAACCAACCTCTGTAGTATTGGCCGCGAGTGTTCTCTCCACAAGGGCGGTATTGTTGTCCTCGAAACGAGCATAAAATGTATTAAGCTCGTCCGGGAGAGAGGCAGTGGTGTTCATGGCAGAGTTTTTATTCCGTTTGTAGTCCGTAATGGTGTTAGTTCCCTGCCACATACTTCTAGAGTCAGTGGTGTTGAACTGTCCTTCAACTTTGTGCCTGTACTGGCGTTTGGCTGCACTGATAGTTACGGAGGACATAACTGGCTTGTTTACGCTCCTCCGCGTTCCCGGAATTAAAAGCGGAGGTCCATGCAATAAGTGCTGTGCGAACATCGGCATTAACCCATAGTTTCTGGTTGGGGTAGATCCGTATGTTTTTTGTTGGAACAACGTCCTCTACGCACTTCCTGATGAAACACGTTACGCTATCAGCGTAAACCTCGATGTTGTCATCGGAGGCGGACCGGAACATCTCCCAGTCCACGTGATCAAAACAGTCCTGTTTCCGCGGCCGGGCACCCAGACAAAGGGCTCCGCTGGCGTGTTTGTAAACCGTGGGTAGGCATTGAGGAATTTGAAGTCCGGTTTTCGGTGTGTGATTGCCGAACCAATGTCCAAAAGCGTTTGTCTGTCAATAAGGCAGACAATAAGGCAATAAGGCAGACAACATCCAAGACAAAAAACACAAAACTGTAAACAGTGTTTTGATGGAGCCCGCGATGCAGCAGCCATACTCGGCGCCATCTTGAGCCACCTTTAGTGTAGTGGAATACAGTTACTTATATTTTGTATTTTAAATACGTATTCCCGTTACATGTATTTCATTACTCTCCAACCCTGCCTATGATGCCCAACAAAGCTCATTTTGTTCAGTTTATGAGCTGATTCATAATACGTTAAGAGGTCATCCAATGTAGTTACACCAGATGTAAATCACATTCTTCACCAAGTAGTCATGCCATATTTATGAAGACTGTCAAAATAACAAAAAAAGAGTGCCCACAGTAAATCATTTAGGATAACCTTTTTTTTTCAAGAATGGAATACAAGTAAAATTTGGCCTGATGATTTAAGTAATTAAATTACCTTGTGAGTGATACAATGTGTTTGAAGACTTCCAAGCAAAACAACCATGCAAACAAACAGCAATTGTTAAACAGATAATACTGATATAGCATAAAATGGGCTCTCTTAATTGAATATGTAGTAATTAGTTTGATGTTGTCTTTTAAATCCAGTCCAGAGCTGCCGGGTGTAATTACTCCCTTTTCCAGATGCTGTTACAGTTCCACTCCAGGCTATAGCAGCAGAAAACAATTCAGCGTTTACATAAATATTGCAAATTTGGGCCTAATTGAAAGACTAAAAATACTTTACATTTAATAAATGTTAATCGGGATTGCTTATATATTATATATACATAGATGCTTACATAGATATATGCATAATGCTATTTAAAATGCATAGTCCCTACATTGTGAGTCACATTTCAGCATTCAGTGCCCCATTCAATAGAGACTTTGTTCAAATGCCCGATGAGATGATATCTTCATCTTTAGTTTTTTAGCTCAGTGTGCTCATGCACATAACACAAATGTATGTGATGTGGTGAACTGCCCCCCTGGGACAGATGTAGTGCTAAGAGAGAGTCTTTTGATTAGCTCCATTTAATAATGTTTATTGTGTTCTATCATCCATCTAACATGAAATTGTATGCATATTTTTGCATTTCATATTTATTAGTGGGTTTGTACATTCATTAAACTCGCTAACTCTGTACATAATAATCTCAAATGCAGTCATGATAAAAACCCTAATTTTTTGCTTTAGAGAACATAATTTTGCACTTCATTCTCTGACTCCAGTTATAATGCATTCTAGAGTCTGAATAGAAATAGACAGCTCATGCATTCTCATCACCTTTGTTACAGGTCTTTGTGACATGGGCAGTATTGTGTTGGGGAATGCAGGCATGAGGTAGTAAGACACAGTAAAACAACTCTGCGACAGAAACTTGAAGAAGGCTGGCTTTACTGCAGCTGGAGGGGCCAGGTAATGTCACAATAAAAAACTGAATCTAAACAAGCAGGGACACAAAAGCCAACTTGTACCAGCAGGATGAGAACTACACACTTGCCTCACATGCTCTCAGTTGAGTAAACGATTATGTATATGTTTGCAGAGAGTGATGTATTGCTGTAAACTGGCCTCAGAACAGTTTGAAACGCACCTTCTTTTTATCCTAAATCTATATACAGCTTCCGAAGGCAGCATTTTCCAGCTTGCGAATGCAGCCAGTGTGTCCCACAATACAATCCCATTGGATGAATTTGATGAAAGGGGCCAGACAGATGTGTCTGTACTTTGAGGAGGCATTACACTATTGCAAAACACAGTGTTTTCACCTACACTCTAGAATTATCTGTTGAAGCTCTCTGTTGTTCTTTTATTTAGAAAGACAATTATTTATACCCTTTTCTACACTGAATATAAAGGGCTCTTTTAATTTTATTTTCTCTCAAAACACTATATAGCATCAAAAACTACCACTGTACTTTCCTAAACACCTGTTTGTCACTATGAACTGCACATTTTTCCTCTTAAAATTATTTGCATAAATTGACTAATTGTGCCCTATAACTATTGCCCTGATATGTAAACAAAATCACTATAAACCCCCTGGGGCCTTTTAACCCAGGTGTTAAATGTGTTTCCAATGTGTCCTGGTTTTCAACCTCTTTTCCCATGGTCTTGTGAACCCTCTGATGTCCTGGCTTTTGACCACTGGATGCCCCGGAGTGAGCAAACTTGGGAATCTGCCCATGTCCATCTGCAGAGAGCTGCTCGTCAGCAGAAGATCTAAGCAGACAAGCATCGCAGACCCTTCCCCTCCCTCCGTCCGGGTCAGCAGTTGTGGCTATCCACTCAAGATCCATGTCTCCTGCTCCCCTGCAAGAATCTTTCTCCCAGGTGTGTGAGGCCTTTTAAGATTATTAAACAGAACAATCCATTCAGTCACAAGCTCCAACTTCCTCCTAATTATTGTGTCTCTCCTGCCTTTCATGTATTTCTCCTCAAACCTGTGGTTGTAACACCTGAAACCATGACAACTGAACCTCCTACACCACTGGACCTAAACGGAGATCTCACTTACAGTGTCAATGCCATCCTTGACTCTCGACGGTACAGAGGTCGCCTTCACTATCTAGTGGATTGGGAGGGGTACGGTCTGGAGGAACGCTCCTGGGTCGACGTCAATGATATTCTGGACCCATCCCTGGTTACAGCGTTCCACCAAGCTCATACCAACCATCCAGCCCCTAGACCGCAGGGGAGGCCTCCTTTACGACCAGGGTGGGGGGGTATAAACTTCACTTAGTTGTGCTCTCCACCACCAGAGGTCCTCCTTCCCCAAATATTGGCTCACTCCACACCTGTTCACTATCACGCGGATTACTTTCCCTGGCTATTTATATTCCACTCAATCTGTGCATCTTTGCAAAGTCTTGCCAATCTCATAGCAGTTGTCATTTCTGAGTGTTTGTCACCAGTCGGTATTCCTGTGTATTACCATTGCCTGTTTTCTTGGATTATTTTCTATTGCCTGTCGACTTGGATTTGTTTGAACTGTGTATTTACTGATTACCTAGTTATAACCCATGCCTGACTCGACTACTCTTCTGATTAAAACTCTGCTAACGGATTTTACCTATGTGTCCAAGCCTGATTCATCAAAACACCCAGATTGCGTGTGTTTGTTTTTGTTCTCTTTGATTTAGCACCACTCATGTCCCTCCTCTCTGTGCTCTGCCATATTGTTATTGTATATTGTCACTGTTTATAAACAGTATGATGGTGATTATTTCACTTATTACAAATATTTACACAAAAGATCATCGATACCTCTTTCTGCTTTAATAATTTCCAGCACTCACAGTAATAAAAGTGAATCCATTTATTTTATGAAATGTTCCTCCATACCCCTGGTAACATCTGAGGGACATAATAAAAATTGGGATTTTTGATCCGCTGATTGAGCTGGGAATTTTGGAAATGGCTGATGCAGACAGAGAGACAGATTCGCTGGCTGATGTAGTGCAAATTGGGGAGAGTAGAGTGTTGCGAAAAGAGGAGGCAGACACCACTATGGCTGAGGCCCTGGCGACTATGCCGCCCTTCAAACCTTTCTTACCTGCTACCCCCAGCTCAAGAGGAGATGTGCAAGTGAAAGTCTGACTTGCTAGACTCTGTGTGGAGGCTCAAGAATGCACACAAATATAGCAAGCTGAGTTGGATTTGCATCTCTAAATCCACAGGCTTCATCAGTTGGAGGTAGAAGCGCTTAACCCTCTGGGGTCGACGGATGCGCCGGCGCATCCTGTTGGATATTTTCGTCATTACAGCAGAAACAACTTAAAATACTCCGTCATGTTTGGGTATACAGATAAGTGTAATACATCATTAGAGACTGTAAAGGGTCTACTTTTATTTGTTTTATTTATTTATACTCATAATAATAATGAAACATTGTGCTTTTGTAAAGAAAACAAAAAGGGTAAGCTTTCTCTGGGTTTGAGAGCATTTATCTGAAACACATCACAAAAATGAACTGAAACTCTGCGAATACTTCTCACACAAACATGAAACATATGTCTAAAGAAAGCTTTAAATGTCTACTTTCTAATAAACCAATTCAAATTTAAAACAAATATTCTCCTGCAATGCAATCTGTTTGAAACAAAGCGATGTTCAGTTTTTACCGGTTCATCTAATTATCTGTAATGTGATCCCACCCACCAGCAGAGCGCGCTATTCATACGCTAATGTGCTGAGACGATCTATGCAAATTTACACGCCCCCACTGTGAGGCTGTAAACAAATGTCGTTCATTTTTCTGCACGTTTGTAATGATACACATGCAAGAAAGCTCCTGGATTGTAATGAAATTTTAGATTTTCCTCAGAAGAAGAGCGGGACTCCGATGAACGTTTGTATTTTGAAGAGCGATTTGATCCAGTCGAGGATACAATTTCAGATGAGTAAGTCAATTCGTTTTCATTAGTTGACATGCTATATAAACGTGAACATATTTTACTAGTGGGACTGTTTCCAGACTTGCCAGACAGTATTCAGAGTATTGACATTTGAAATATGTCCTAATAAGCAAGTTTTAGTTACATTTAACTAGTGTTTATGCTGCCTCATTATCATCAACAAAGCTTGTGCTTGCTAATATGTGTTCAAGTTAAATGAGTAAAATGCACTTTAAATATGCCCATATTAGAAAATCAGCATATTATAATAATGATGCTGAAAATTCAGCTTTGATCACAATTTGCATTTTACAATATATTCAAATAGAAAACTGTTTTTTTAAATTGTAAAAATAAGTCAGAATATCAATATTGTTTCTGTATTTTGGATCAAATAAATCCAGTCTTGGTGAGCAGAAGAGACTTCTATTAATGGTAGTGTAGGTCTAAAATTAAGTAAAGTCTTTATGTAAAGAAAATATATAGTCAGATTACTTCTTTTAACTTAAAACTTGATTTTGATCATTAAGTCTCCTCACATTCATTCTCTTTCTGTCACATTCCTCACTGATGGGCCCAGGGGTGGGGTCATTGTCTCTCTCATTGTCTGTGAATCACCTTAATATTCATGATCGTTCATGCCTCCTCGCATATTACCTTTCAACACTAAAATTGTCTTAAAAAAGTTAAATGACTATATTGTTTTGCATGAATGAGTGATCAGGATGGTTTTCACATCATTTTGTAGCAAAAACTCTAGGCTACAAGATCCAGTTCTCAAAAGTCTTGTGGACAAATGTTTAGTATGTGTTATATGGCCTTATTTCAATTACTTAATTTAATTTAATTTCAAAAACCCTGCATAAACTTTATTTTCTCAAAAATACAAACATGTACACACATGTTGCTCACATATTATTGTAGCCCTGTTTGTGCTGAATACAGTGTTATCAGACTTTAGCCATTAATATGTTTTTGAGCAACTGAAAAAGGCGTGTCAAAACTTCTCCAGGGCCCAAAATACCCTCAGACCCCAGAGGGTTAAAGGACTAGTTCACCCTGATAATTTACTGACCCTCAGGCCACACAAGATATATCTGAGTTTCTTCATCAAAACAGAATTTAAGATTTTTAGGATTTCATTTCAGACCTCCTCATTTAAACAGTGCAAGTGAATGTACTCTTTTTGACAGTCCACAATAAATATTTAGGGTGCATCAAAATAATCCACATGACTCCAGTCGACAAGTACATTTCTTCTGAACCCAAACAATTGATTATTTTTAAAAACAAAAGAATACTTTAACTACAAATGTTCGCTTTCATACATCTCTGAGATTCGCGTGCATGAGCGCGATGATGCAAGCTCGTTGGTAAGTGTTGTGGTTTCTGCCCAATCTGTGAGAAATCACTTGAACTCTTGGGGTTTTGATGACAGAAGAAAGACATTATTATCAGAGATAAAAAAGCTGAGTTGCCCCTGCTAAAGCAAATACTGTAACTGGGTTCCTTCCCGCTTAGATCTGATCTACCAAAGCAGGGCTAATACATTCCATACATGTCACCATTATCCATCATCCTATTCTTTGACTCCAGTCTGATTATTTTAAGAAGTGGACAGGAGACACCTGTGGAAGAGCCTCACGATATATTTTCTCAGCTGTCATGAGAGCACATATGTGAGCACGTTCCTATACAGGCCTCTACACAGACACACACATTAAGATATATACTTTGACCTTCAGAAATAACTGTAGAATAAAATGGCTATATTTACTTTGATTATACTTGATTAATTAATACTCAACTTGATAAAAAATATTCTACATATTGGTACCCCAGATGGGATTGGAAAGGAGCAGAACCACAGTTGGCAGTCTCAACAGGCAAACACAAAATATAGGTGGCCACCTAAGGGTAAGCATTTTTGCTTGTAATTAGTTTGTGTTGCTTGACAGAATCTGCCCTTGGTGGTAAGGACATTCAAAAAGCAACTCCAAATTTAAAGAACAAAGAGAAAAAAAGGGTTCTGATTCCAGAAGAAATAATTGCATGCAATGATCTGTTTTTATTTACTGTAAAAGCCCTAGATGAATAGCAGTGAATTAGAGCAGATACAGTTTAAAAAATCCGGGTAGGCAAGAATCACAGATTTTTGACCAGGTAGGCACAAATTCTGTAATGATCTGTTTTAATAAAAGCAGATACATTTAAAAGAAGCCGGGTAGGCAAGAATCACAGGTATTTGACAGGGTAGGCAGAAATTCTGTAATAAATCTGTTTTAATAAAAGTAGTTAAAGCTGTGCAGGCCAGAAATCCTGCAGGTCACCTAAGAGAGGTGGTAGAATAGTTGCGTTTTAGAATTTTATTGTATTTTTTGAGAGCTCTGTTTATAAAAGCCTTGTGTTTGTAAAAAGTATGAACATTTCTGTGTTTGTGAGAGTATCTGTATCTGTGTATGAAAGTGTGTAGTGTGATTGCATATGGAAGTGTATGACTGAGTGCAAATATGAGCCCAGTACAGGGAATGGATATATGATGAGTCATTAACAATAAAAGGAACAAAGAGTGTATATAATAAAAGGAACAGAGAGTCCTGTACATAAAAAAAGGTGACAAGTGTGAATATAAGATCCTAAAAGTAAATTGACAAACATATAGGAAATGTATACATGTACATGGTATAATAATTAATATAAATAAAGTGCATGTTACAGAAGAAGACAAGGGAAATTGTTATATAAAGAAATGAAAATAATTGGAAACTTGGATAAAAATTATAAAACTAAAGTGTAAAAAGTAAAAAAAGAGAAACAAAAAAGAATACAGAAAGAGCTAGCACTGTTCAGGAAGGAGAACATTCACTGAGAAATAAGAGACAGGCCAGAAAAATACTGAGGGATGCAGAGGAGTGGTTAAATGGCAGGGTCCTTGGTAAGTTACCTCCATATGTGACCCCAAAGGTCAGTTCCCAATACTCAATGGAAATGTAGAAGGTTTAGGAGAATGCAGATGGAGGGTAATGTGGAGTTATAAAAAGAAAGACAAACAAGGCATGAGACTGTAATGAGACAGCATAGATACAATTAGAGAAACCTGCCTTTAGACTGTTATCAACAGGAGGGCTATTGTTTTGTTGTGCACTTTCCTTATTGAGGCCACTAGTTCTCAAAGTCATGGTTAAGCAAATGGAAATGCTAAGATGTCAAGAAAATGGGGAAAGAGAAATTAAAAATAAGGATTTTGTAACTTGAGCATGAAAAGTAAACCATAAATGTGAAAACTTCACATTCATGTGTCTGTTTTATGTTCTGTCTGATCCTGTTTATCCTGGAGTCTGCAGTTGTAAGTGTGTTTATTTCATTGTTTTTATCGTCGTTAGAGTGGTATTCATTGCTAGATCATGTGCTGTCTGTTTACTGTCTTGAACGCGGGTCACTTAAATGTGTGTGTGTGTGTGTGTGTGCGCGCGCTATTTTTTGCTTTGACTTGTCCGATAGTTTTCGCTGCTAGATTTAGTGTTGGTTATCCAGTGTGTGTACAAGTATCGTCGTTTTAGTGTCTGCAAACAGTGCTTCACTTGTTTTAGAGTATTATTTATTGATAAAGTGTTGCATGATTTATTTGCGGTGTACGGAAGTCACGTTTGTTCCAGCACTTGTCACCTCGCGTGCCCCTCAGTTTCGGTGTCGGCTGATCAGGTGACTAGCTTTGTTGTGCTAAGTAGCATTAAGGCGTGGCTGCTTTTCCCATTGAACGGCTCTTAGTGTTTATTTATTGGACTGAATGTTGACGCGGAAGCGGCAGTGGAAGTGGTAGACCTCGTGTTAAGCCCTCCTCGTGTGAGGACCTACTTAGGTAAAGACCAGCGAGTCTACCTGTGCGAGTCCACCGAGCAAGGACACCGACAAGGCGCCACTCACCAAAGCACTTAAGTATTTTTTATTTTTATTTATTCTCTTTTATTATTCTACTTATACATACATACTAACATGTCTAGCTCACTAATAACACATGCCTTCAAGCACATCCCTGTTAACTGTTGTAGACTGTTCACAAGATACAGATGCGAGACCAAACGCAACCCACACAACCTACGGCCACTTTGCACTTCAACTCCTGCTCCACTCTCGTTCTCAGTGGGACTCTGGAACTGCCAGTCTGCTGTGAACAAAGCTGCCTTCATTCCAGCTTTCGCCACACAGTCCACCCTCAGCATCCTGGCACTGACGGAGACATGGATACGTCCTGAGGATACAGCAACACCTGCTGCACTCTCCAACAACTTCTCCTTCTCTCACACCCCTCGACATACCGGCAGGGGTGGGGGAACAGGTTTGCTCATTCATAATAAGTGGACTTTTTCTCCACAGGCTTCACTATGTAACAATACATCCTTTGAATTCCATGCCATTACTACAATGCAACCTACATGTTGTTGTCATCTATCACCCTCCAGGTCAGCTGACAAGCTTTCTTGAGGAGTTGGATGTCCTACTGTCCTCTTTGCCAGAGGATG
Source organism: Moxostoma hubbsi (assembly GCA_032164185.1). Taxonomy (NCBI): domain Eukaryota; kingdom Metazoa; phylum Chordata; class Actinopteri; order Cypriniformes; family Catostomidae; genus Moxostoma; species Moxostoma hubbsi. The sequence continues at coordinate 26,362,668 of JAVLUX010000002.1, read as the reverse complement.
GAAGGCCACTTGTGGTTCTTGGCGATTTCAACATACACCAAGACAGCCCCCACGCCACTGAACTGAATACTCTTCTGGCCTCATTTGACTTGGAAAGACTACACACCACAGCAACTCACAGATCGGGCATCCAGCTGGATCTCGTTTTTACACGTAACTGTATTACCTAAAATATTCTTGTTACTCCATTACATGTCTCTGATCATTACTTTGTTCAATTTAACATGACTCTCCCATCCATTGTAAAACCAACTCCACCTTTGGTTTCCTTTCGCCGTAACCTCCGTTCCCTCTCACCCTTTCGCCTATCCAATGATGTCTCTGCCTCTCTTCCCACAATAAATGTATTTTCCACGCTCAATGTAAACACTGCCACAGACACACTTAGCTCTACCTTAACAACCTGTCTAGACAACATCTGTCCTCTCTAGACCAGCACGTACTACACCACCCAGCCCCTGGCTGTCTGACATCATTCGTGAACATCGGACTGATCTCAGGGCAGCCGAGAGGAGATGGTGGAAATCTAAAGATCCAGCCGATCTAGGTAAATATCAACTTCTCCTTGCAACTTTTTCAGATAATGTTAAAGCTGCAAAAACTTCATATTACCAGACCAAGATCAATAGCACCACAGACACTCGTAGCTTGTTTAGAACATTTAACTCCCTTCTCTGCCCTCCCCGTCCACCACCTGACACATCACTTACAACAGTTATCTTCGCCACATTTTTTACTAATAAGGTTACAGCCATCAGCAATACATTCACAGCACCACACCCTGTCAAACACCTAACTCCTGTATGCAACTCTTCTCTCTCTATGTTCTCTCCTTTAACTGACACTGAGGTCTCTAAACTCCTCCTCTCCAACCACCCAACCACCTGTTCTCTTGACCCCATTCCATCACACCTTCTCCAGGCCATCTCTCCGTCCATCCTACCTGCACTTACACACATAATTAACGCATCTCTTATTGAAGGCACTTTTCCCACTACATTTAAGCAGGATAGAGTAACCCTGCTGCTGAAAAAACCTGCACTTAACCCCACACAGATAGAACACTACAGACCAGTCTCTCTCATCCCATTCATGGCAAAAACACTTGAAAGGGCAGTTTTTAATCAGATCTCTGCCTATCTCTCACAGAACAAGCTGCTGGATGACAATCAGTCAGGCTTCAAAAGTGGTCACTCCACTGAGACTGCCCTGCTGTCTGTCACAGAGTCGCTGAGACTGGCGAAAGCTGAATCCAGATCATCAGTTCTGATTCTGCTGGACCTTTCTGCAGCCTTTGACACAGTCAACCATCAGAGCCTACACTCCACCCTCTTTAAACTGGCATCACCGGAACTGTGCTTGACTGGTTCAACTCCTATCTCTCAGGTAGGTCTTAAGGTAGCCAGGAGAGGTGAGGTATCCAAGCCACATCAGTTACTAACTGGGGTACCTCAGGGATCAGTGCTTGGGCCACTTCTGTTCTCCATATACACAACATCATTAGGACCCATCATCCAGTCACATGGTTTCTCTTACCACTGTTACGCTGATGACACACAGCTTTACTTGTCTTTCCAGCCCAACGACACCACAGTGACCGCTCGAATTGCTGCCTGTCTGGCTGACATCTCAGCCTGGATGAAGGAACACCACCTGCAACTCAACCCAGCCAAGACTGAACTCCTTGTCTTTCCAGCCAACCCTGATGTTGAACACAACATCACTGTGCAGCTGGGTCAAACTACAGTGTCGCCTTCCAAAACGGTCAGAAATCTAGGGGTAACCATTGATGACAAGCTAAATTTCACAGACCACATCTCAAAGACTGCAAGATCATGTAGATTTACACTCTACAATATCAGGAAGATAAGACCTTTCCTCTCTGAACATGCCACACAACTGCTTGTTCAGTCACTTGTCATAACTAGACTGGACTACTGTAATGCTCTCTTTGCAGGCCTTCCTGCATGTGCTATTAGACCTCTGCAAATGATCCAGAATGCAGCAGCACGTCTGGTCTTTAATGAACCAAAGAGAGCACATGTTACACCACTCTTTGTCTCTCTCCACTGGCTGCCGGTTCATGCACGTATTAAATTCAAGGCCCTGATGCTGGCACACAGAACAATCACTGGGTCTGCTCCAGCATACCTAAAAACATTTATGCAGAGCTACACTCCCACCAGAAGCCTGCGGTCGGCAAATGAGCGGTGCCTTGTTGTACCAAAACAAAGAGGCACCAAAACACTCTTCCGGACTTTCAGTTTTATCATACCACGTTGGTGGAATGACCTCCCCCACTCAATCCGTGAAGCTGACTCACTCTCTATCTTCAAAAAACGGCTAAAAACACATCTCTTCCAAGAGTATTTAACCAGTCGCTAAAAAAAAAAAAAAAAAAATTCTTTCTAAATGTATTAACAATTCTTGTTGCACTTATATCTTATATATATGTAATTTTTTACTCCGTTCTTAAATCAAACTTGAGTGCGGTTGTATAATCTGGTCAATTGTGATTGAGCTGTGTGACTTAACTTAGTTACTAGATAGCATAACTGAGGTGTCTGAATTATGAAACTACACTCTGAATAAGGACAGTGATGGTGGGACTTATGTAAGTACCTAAGAGGAGATATGTAGAATATACTTGATTAATTAATACTCAACTTGATCAAAGTAAATATAGCCATTTTATTCTACAATTATTTCTGATGGTCAAAGCATGTATCTTTATGTGTGTGTCTGTGTAGAGGCCTCTATAGGATTGTGCTCACCTATCTGCTCTAATGACCGCTGAGAAAATATATGGTGAGTCTTTTCCAAAGGAGTCTCCTGTCCACTTCTTAAAATAATCAGACTCGAGTCAAAGAATAGGATGATGGTGACATGTATGGAATGTATTACCCCTGCCTTGGTAGATCATATATAAGTGGGAAGGAACCTAGTTGCAGTAGTTGCTTTAGCAGGGGTAACTCCAATTTTTCATCTCTGATAATAAAGTATTTCTTCTAGCATCAAAATCCCAAGACTTTATGGAATTTTTCACAGATTGGGCAGAAACCACAACATGTCGTTTACGTGTCACATGGAGGAAGAGGCAGGAAGTACATAATTGTTTACAAGAGAAGGAGCACTGTACAAATGTTTAATTGTCTTTGAGGTAGATTTGTTTTTGTATAAGTGTATTGTTCAAAATGATCGTTTTGCGTGTGTATCCTGGATGATTCAACCTTCAGAAATCCCTAATTCAGAAAATGCACGCTGGGAAAAATATGAACTTTGAATCGATTGCCTATACATGATAACAGCGATTGAATCTCTGGCTTATCACACTGTACCTGGATATCAGTATACCCTTACATTATCTCAAATATTGGAGGGTGTGCAGTAAACATTTTACCCCTGAGGATTTCAGACCATCGAAAGAAACAAAAGATCAGGTGTGCCCGTGCTGTTTTTCCAGCTAACTCAGGTATGTGTGAAAACTTTGATTGTCATGTCTCCCTCTATCTGCGCCTCCCTCAGCGCTCTGCTCCTCATCTCCCAATTTCTAATTCACTGCACCTGCACTCAATTCACTTGCTCATCACTGCCTGCATAAATAATTGCTAATCTCTGTGAACTTTAAACCCTGTGAATCCCTCTTCAGTTTGTGAAGCTTCTCTTCTGTGTGATATCATCTGTACCATTGATCTCACTGTGTAAACTCTGAACATCCTGTGAATCTCAAACGCTCTCGCACTTGGTTTCTCTAACTACAACTTGTGTGGATGAATTCCTGACAGTCATATAGCCTATATATTTCTGCTAAAGATAAAGCACAAGTAGATAACGCAACGGCATTGCTCCGAAATAAAGGATGGTTATTTACTAATGTTTTTTATAATTATTTGGAAATTATTTTGTATTTTATTTTATATTGTTTTGAATAGTTTTAGACTGTTTTGGTTTGTAAATGGCGCTTGGTCTGTGGTCTATGCAAGTTTCTCTCGTAAACAATGACGGGCTTCCTGCCTCCTCCTCAGCGTGACACGTGACCTTACCAACAAGCTTTTGTCATCCCTCTCATGAGAGAGCATCAAAGAGATGTACGGAAGTGACATTTGTAGTTAAAAGTATATAAGTATTGTTTTGTTTAAAAAAACAACATTGTTTTGTTTTGTTACCAACAACATCAAACAACTGCGGAAAGTCATGGCATCCGCTCATGTTCGGAAATCACTAGAGATAATGTTAAAGAGGTGTGTGAATTTGCAAAAATTATGTCAGACACTGTAATATGCTCTGGCCCCCTCGCTGCTTGTCATGGTGACGAAGTTTATAGTAGATAAGTGTCACTGAATGGCTGGATGTCTGAGTGGTGTCTGGAGAAGAGAATAGGATAAATAGACAGTTGGAAGAGTTTTTGGGGTAAACCTGACCTGCTAAATAGAGACAGACTCCATCTCTACAGGGAAGGTGCCGCTCTCCTCCCTAGTAACTTGGCTCATAGTTTTAATAATGATAGTATTTGACTAACTGCGGCTTAGGTCAGGAAGCAGACAAACTCGTTAACCCGAACGTCTGCTAGCTGCCTTGAGACATCACACAGGTCACATAAACTACAACACATAAAGACTGTATCACCTAGATATCTTATAGAAACTGTTCTGTTCCCCAAACCAATAAACACAAAACCCTCACTAAATCATTAAAAAAAAATTGATTAAGGTCAAACTTGAACAAAACAAACAAATTAAAGATAAACATCATATAAAGATAAGGCTACTAAACTTTAGATCTCTTTCTACCAAACCTCTAATTGTAAATAAAATGATTACAGATCATAGTTTGAAGGTGCTCTGTTTGAATGAAACCTGTCTTAAACCAGATGCATTTATTAGTTTAAATTAATCTACTCCCCCAGGTTATTGTTATAAACATGAGCCTCATCTGAAGGGTCGAGGAGGAGGTGTTGCTGCAATTTACATTTAAGTTTTTGGTTTTACTCAGATGACAGGATATAAATTGAAGTCTTTTGAACTAATAATGCTTAATGTGACACCGTCAGATATAAATTAAAAAACTCTGGCGTATTTTACCCTTGTTACAGTATATAGATAACACAGGATTATTCTGATTTCCTTGGTGAATTTGCACATTTTTTTAAAAGATCATGTAGTTACTGTAGATGGAGCTTTAATTGTTGGTGACTTCAACATTCACATAGATAATGAAAATGACACATTGGTATTTATCGATATACTCATCTCTCTTGGAGTCAGACAAAATATAACAGGACCAACTCATTGCCATAATCATATGCTAGATTTAATTCTGTCATATGGAGCTGATGTTGATAATATAGAAATTCTGCCACAGAGCGATGACATCTCGGATCATTACCTTGTCTCTTGTATGCTGCGATCAGCTAATGTTACTCAATCTATACCATGCTATCATTCTGGTACAACTATTCTTTTGATAAAGATAGCTTCTTTTGCTAAAGATAGCTTCACTAATAATCTTCCAGATCTATCTTATACATCTCATTGATGAAATAACAGAAAATATAAATAGTCATCTTTAGTACTCTTGATAGTGTCACCCCCCTTCAATTAAAGAAAATTAAAGAAAAAAGCCCTGCACCATGGTACAATGATCACACTCATGCTCTCAAGAGAGCAGCTCTGAAAATGGAGTGCAAGTGGAAGAATGCACAATTAGAGATATATTGCGGTGGGATAGTGTCTGTAGTTACAGACAGGCACTAAAAGCTGCCAGATCAGCATATTTTCACAAACTCGTAGAAAACAACCACAACAATCCTAGGTGTTTATTCAGTACTGTGGCTAAATTGGTTAGGAATAAAGCCTCAACATAACCAGATATTCCATCACTTCATGAACTACTTTACTGATAAAATTTAAATAATCCGAAATAAAATTGGAATTATGCAATCATCTATAATAGCACCTCAGAAAACAGTGTCTCATAATTTTCCTCATTTGCAACTTCCATCCTTCACTGTCATAGGTCATGAAGAGCTAACAAAACTTATCGCAACATCAAAAGCCACAACATAGTTAGATACAAAGTTAGATTCAATACCAATTACATCTTCCTGTAATTACAGAACCTCTTCTTAATATTATTAACTCCTTGCTATCCTTAGTTTATATCCTGAGAAACTTTAAAATGGCAGTTATCAAACCACTTATTAAGAAGCCACAACTTGATCCTGGAGAATTGGCTGATTATAGACTAATTTCAAATCTCTTGTTTATGTCAAAAATACTAGAAAAGGTAGTATCCTCCCAAATATGTTCACTTCTAGAGAAATAGTATATATGAACAATTTCAGTCAGGATTTAGGCCTCACATAGATTCACATAGATTGATAATTGCAGTTACAAATGACTTGCTCTTATCTGATCGTGGCTGCATTTCACTTCTAGTGCTTTTAGATCTTAGTGCTGCATTCGACACGATAGATCACAACATTCTCTTAAATAGGCTATAAAATTCTGTTGGCATTTGTGGAGTTGCATTATCATGGTTTAGGTCCTATTTTGCAGACCACTACCTGTCACGACCGGGGCTCGAACCCAGAGTGGGCTGCTGGTAACCCAGAGCACTAACCGCTATGCTATGGAGCTGTGTGGACCCAAATTGCAGAGAATCACAAGAGACAGTACTTGGGGAAAACAAACTGTCTTTACTTAACGTCCTTCTTGAATAAACACAAAAGATCTGCCTAAGACTTCAAGACTGAGCAAAGATACAAACAAAAGAAGGTGTTATATATACACATACAGGCCAGGCCAGGCACAGGTGATATCATTGAGCTAATAATGAACAGGAAATTAGGAGGAAGTTGTGGAAGGATTTGTGCTCTAGGTTCCCCTCTGCTGGACAGACCGTGGTGTGACACTACCACTTTGTCTATGTAAATGTGGAATTGTCAGACCAAACAAAAGTAAAGTATAGAGTGCCACAAGGATCAGTTTTAGGGCCTCTGCTTTTCTCCTTGTATATCCCAGCGGGCACCTTGACGTCAATTTGACATCAACAAATAGTCAAGATTTTGACCACCATGTATGACATGCATGAATATACATATTTTCATTATATTTTGTAATTATTTCCTTGTGGTTGTAAAGAGGCCCAACAAAGGTATCAATCTGACATGTTTTTTTCTGGTCCCTACATCTCAGGTCAATATCATTGACATTAAATCGATGTTGATTTGATGTCAGGAAATAAGACGTCAAATTGATGTGAAATTTATGTCAAAACAATGTCTGAAATGTCTGAAAAAGTATATTTATTACTCATTGTAAATCAATGAGACTCATTTTCAACATCTAAAAGACCTAGCCTAAATGATCTTGAAAACTGTAGGCCTAGGTCTATGTATTTTGCATGTGTGTTTTTATTTATTTAAATCCTAGCATGTTTACATTTAGTTCACGTTTAAAATGACAGCAGACAATATAATTGCATATAAAAGGTCAATTTAATCTGATATTGAAGCTGATTTTTAAAAGAATCATCATGGACTACAAATTGACTACAAAAAGATCGACGACACATCCTGGCCATGTCGCGCGGAAAAGTAGTAGATCTGCATAACGGCTCTAAGTCACTCACGTCACAGTACTGTCTGCTGCTCAACTGCCAGAGAGCTTCAATTTCGCAAATCAAAATTCTTCACTTCCAAATCCTGGTAAGTAAAGCTAGCATGCTATTGTTGTTATTATGTTAATACACCATCTTATACACAGGCTACTTAATTTTAATGGGTGTAATTTTCCGAATTATGTCGAAATATTTCACAGCCATGTTACCTGAGCGAGCTAGCTAGCTAGCTAACTTAACCTTGGGTTAACTGTAACGTTAATATTCCGGTATGATGGAAGAAGTGTCTTTGTATACTGTCTGCCATCGTATGATTTTAACAATGTGTGTGTGTGTGTGTGTGTGTGTGTATCGTAGCGGTCTGCTTCTGCATAATCTGTGCAGCCAGCGTTACTAGTGGAAATTCTCGCGCATTTCAAAAGCAGGGAGATTCCGTTCTAAATACATCCGTTCCGCCATGTTACTCTGTCCTGTTTAGCTTAGATAATTTCTTGCAGCATCGCTGCAGTGTGATGGCATATCTAAGGAACTGGAGGAAGCGTAATGCTGAAGTCCTTGCACTGGCTGATAATTCGAGTGAGGAGGATGGAATGCTGGGGAGTGTGGATGAGGAGGTTTTGTCACCTTCATTGTCACCTGATCACTCAGATATTGATGTGGTGCTATCGTCTGACTCAGAAACCCAAATTCTGTCTGATGAGTCCTCAGAAGAAATCGTTCCTGATCGGGGTGAGGAGCTTGCAGACTGGGCCACCAGGAACAGCTGCAAGCGAACTGCTCTTAATGAGATGCTGGAGATCCTTAGGTGACAAGGACATCGGCTCCCAAAGGATTCCCGAACACTGTTGCAAACACCAAAGAAAGTGGCAACAGTTGAAAAATGTGGTGGACACTATGCCTACTTTGGTGTTGCTTCTGGCATATTAAAAGTTTTGTCTCAGCATCCAGGAATCATTGAGCACCTACATTTGTGCTTTAACATTGATGGTGTGCCCCTTTTTAAATCCTCCAACTTGCAAATGTGGCCCATACTCTGCAACTTTCATGACTTTGCTCCTTTCATTGTGGCCCTCTACTGTGGAGTTGCTAAACCAAATTCAGTGGAAGAGTACTTAAGTGACTTACTCCAGGGGTTGCAGCAGTTGCAGCAAAACAGCATTGTTCATGGAGGCAAAGCACTTCAACTGTCTGTGAAAGCATTCATATGTGATGCTCCTGCCAGGGCATTCTTGAAGTGCATTAAGAATCACAACAGTTATTATTCTTGTGAGCAACGCACAATCAGAGGCACCTAAGATGGAAGGGTTGTTCTTGGGGCCAAAGAACCAGGTGCCGTTCCAAGGACTGAAGACGGTTTCCATCAGTGGGTATATAAGAATCATCAAGTTCATGTATCTTGTACCTCATGTATCCATGGGTTTTCCTTGGACTACATGCACTTGGTCTGTTTGGGTGTGGTTCGGAGAATGCTGCATTTCATGAAGCAAGGTCCTAATACATGCAAGTTGTCATTTCAACAACGGAGCAGGATTTCAGATCATCTGAAATCATTGAATGGAAAGTTGCCAAGGGAGATTGCTCGCCAGCCCAAAGGGTTTGCAGGAACTTGACAGGTGGAAGGCCACAGAATTAAGACAGTTCCTCCTTTACTCAGGACCAGTTGTTTTGAGGGAAGTTCTTGCACCTACTTTCTATAAACATTTTCTTGCACTCACAGTCATCATGTCCATTCTGTTAAACTCTGATGTCCTGCGAAACGAGTATTTAGGGTATGCCAGAGATTTGACTGTGTACTTCGTTGAAAAGTCTGAAGAGTTTTATGGGAAAACCTTTGCTGTGTACAATGTACACTCGCTGACCCACCTGCCAGACGATGTTGAGCATTTCCAGGGTTCCCTGAACAATGTTTCAAGCTTTCCATTTGAAAATTACCTCCAGACATTGAAGAAAATGGTCAGGCAAAGTCAAAATCCTATTGCCCATGTTCCCAAACGCTTAACAGAGCTAGAGAAGTCAATGAAACACAGACGTGTAGCCAAAGAGACGTTTACTCGTGTATCTACCACATTAAGGGATGGCTGTTTCCTTCTGGACAACGAGGATTTTGCCTTTGTGAAGGAAAAATGGTCAGACGGCTCTTTGGTTTGTGATGATACACCATAATGACACAGAGAGTTTCTTTGATGACCCCTGTGATTCCAGACTACTCAACATCGTTCGTGTTAGAGACCTCAGCAGAGCAAAGCGCCAACTGATCACGAGGCACAAGTTACACCGTAAAGTTGTCTGCCTGCCGCCAAAACGTGAGGCAACCAAATCAGGGTATATTCTATTTCCTATGCTATATGGAGTAGAACAAAGTTGAACTGTAAGTGTCCACTCCTGCCTCAGCCTCCACCACTGCTGCCAGCTGACACTCACTCATCCTCCAGCTGCGTCCTGCCTCAGCCTCCACTGCCGAGCTGCCTCCTGCCTCAGTCGGTAACATTGACAAGTATAGATAAGCACAACATGAGTACATCAGAGTTCTCGTACTTGCACTGGCCTGGATCCAGACTAAAAATAAAAATGTTCCCTCTCTGTCAAGGTTTTGTCATGTGGGTTCGGGCTGTTTGGAGGGAGAGAAATAAAGAAGAGGAAGGAGTCATCCCAAAGTTCTGGGTGCTTGATGATATGGTGCACTAGCCACCTGGCATCGACGCATTGAAAGCAATGAAAGAGATGTGAAAGCCTGAGAAAAAGTGGAGGAAATTTCCTCTCATAAAGCTGAAATTAACATCTAGTAAGTCAACGTCAGTTGCTGTAATAAGGACTTGCTTTGCATTCACTTTTCATAATCATTATCGTTGATGCATGGTTTTCATTCATTCCAGTGGACAGGAAGGAGTGCGAGTTATACAACTTCTCGACAGCTGCTGAGGGTAGTGGCGATGAGCTGGCCATCTCCAAGCCCAAGAGGATTGTGAAAAAAAAAACATTTGATGACTTTGTTGAAGGTATGATAATGAAACAGTTGTGTAGCAGGTCCAAAATAGTTTGTGTTTAACACTGAGACTTCTAAGCAGGTAACTTTTAGTACTGTGAGTGCGATAAGGTGGCTGTTTCATATGTTACACAGATGATGAAGATGAAGCAATTGATGATAACCCACCGAATTACCAGTTAAGTTCTGAGACAAATTCATCAGGACATGGTAAGTAGGCCATATATCTTAAACTAAAACATCAACATGTAAATGTAGGGGTGTGACGGTTATTATATAACCGTTAGACCAACGGTTATAGTTGAACATCGTCATTAGAACCCTATAACCGTGTTATTACAATATCTTGCAGATAAGGTCAGTACTAATATCAGTGTTGGGGAGTAACTGGCGTTACGTATTCAGAATACAAATTATGAGTATGTAACACAGATATTCATGGGCAAGGAAGAGGCGAGAAACCGGCTTGACAAATAACTTAAAGGTTTAATGTAAAACTCAAAAGACAAACACATAAGATAACGGACATGTCCGTAATTGTGCTCTCTCTCTCGATCGCCGTCTGCGAGTGGCCTTTATCCCTCTTGACGGCTTAATCAGCCTAATACGGGACCGGGCGTACGCAATCACGCCCCGGTCTCGCCCTCCACTGTGCCACGTTGTAACTGTAGTCTCCACAGAACATAAAATATTCATTTTATTTTATCTTTGCAGCCGACACTGTCAAAGAAAACACTTGTTTATTAATAAACAATTAAAATATCTCCTTGCTATATTTTACATATTCATAATCATTAATTTTGCCGGTTCTTTGTGACAGATTTTAGGTGCTTTATTGGCAGCGCCACCCTTACACCACACCCACCAGAATAGGCCTGTTTTTTTTTGTTAAGGATTTGTTTACTGTGTGTGATTCATTTAATGGAAAGCACATTCACTGATGGTTGTCTTGCTGTTAATTTTAAATAATAAATAAACGTAGAGCAAGTAGCCTAGTGTCTGCTCGTTTATTCAAACTAAGTTGTCCTATAACAGGACAAGGACCCCCCCCCCCCGGATGATGACGGTTATGTTACGAACCGTCACATTTAACTCACGTCATAACCGTCATCACCAATTCTGAAACCGGCACACCCCTATGTAAATGTACAGTTTTCTATGTTAAGTCAGTTGCTTAATATTGTCTCACTATTTGCGATCAAAGAGGCCCCTCCCTGCCACCGCCACCAAAGAAATCCAAGTCCAGCTCCAGCCATCAAGTGATTGGTCAAGAGCACACCAGGGAAACACCTCCACATCGTTCCAGGTCCCCGAACATGGAAACACCTCACACACCAAACAATCGTTCCAGGTTCAGCACCCTAAGACCACACAATCGTTCCAGGTCCAGCACCCTAAGACCACACAATCGTTCCAGGTCCAGCACCCTAAGACCACACAATCGTTCCAGGTCCAGCACCCTGGAAAGACCACACAATCGTTCCAGGTCCAGGATCATGGAAAGACCACACAATCGTTCCAGGTCCAGCACCCTAAGACCACACAATCGTTCCAGGTCCAGCACCCTGGAAAGACCACACAATCGTTCAAGGTCCAGGATCATGGAAACACCAAGCCGGGAGAGAGAACACAGATCTTACCATAGAGAAGATGTCTCCCCAATGTAAGAGAACAGTAAGTGTGTTCTAAACAAAAATATACTGTATGCTGCATTGAAAAAAAAATACTGCATAGAATATGATGTGATATTGCTCTCTTTGGTCTGATATTCAGAGTTCCAAAAGCGAGTCCTGTACTTGCTAGCTGACATGAGAGCAAAGCTCTCTGAAGCTGGGCGTTTTTATGAGCCCCCGCATTCCCAGTTCCACTTAGAATTGATCGACTCCGTAGATCAGCTTCAACAGCTTAACAGACAGCTAACCAGCGAGGAAAAACGAAAACTCATGGTAGGTTACTACGAAAAAGGAAAACAAACCTTTGCAAACAGATGTAATTATTCCACATACAATATCTTATTCACCTATTCTTGTACCACATATACATTTCTACATTTGCTAAATTCTTCCTTCAGACAGCTCAGATGTCAAAAATTGGTGGAGCTACCCTGCGTGAAAATGTCAACAATGTGATGAAAAGGTCAGTCTCTGTAGTTGTGCTGTTAATATCTTAAAATTATTTTACTTTTAAAAAATAAAAATAAAAAAGACTTTTTTTTTCTTAAATGAGTACACCAACATTTTGTGAAATTAGCTTATTCACAGTCAGAATTAAGAGCTAGATACGATGAGACACTCTTATGTCTGTGTGCATTAACTCTGACTCTGTGCATTAAGTCTGACACACCCACTGTTAGCCTAGCTGTTAGCCACACACGTGTGCACACAGGCATGTACCTCTGGACATTATTTCACATACAGCATGTATAACTTTGTTTATTCCCATTTTTTTGACAGAGTGCTCACACATAGCATCATGTCTATATTGAACATGGATGGGACTGGTGACAAGCTGCCATTCAGAAGAATGGAACTGTATAAGGTCATGATAGGTAAATTTATTTTCTATTTGTGCACCTACATCACCTATAGCTCTATTCTCTACATGATTTTTATTTTGATCAGTATGTGCAAGATAAATGCCAATTGCTGTTCAATTTTTCAGGTGCCATCCAGAAGTCACAACCCGGCATCACTAAAGCCTCCATTGGTAGCCTGATGGCCAACCATTTGCGCGCTGCGCCGGATAGAAGAGGGGGCAGTGGGTGCCGGAAGGTAGGAGCTGCTGCAAACAACAATGTATATTTAGGCCCAATCCCATTTCTCTGTTTTTACCCTTTCCCTTTGTTTTACCCCTACACCATGTGAAAATATGAGACACCACTAGCCTACATAGGGAAGAGCCCGGACGAATGTGATGTTTTGAAATTGCTGTTCTCTGGCTTTGAATGAATGTTCACATTCTACAATTCTGATTGTACTGATTACTAGCAGTGAAATGAGATCCTGACAAATGACACTAACAGATATTAACAAGGTTTGAATCGATCCATTATCATATATTAGTACACATCTGCACCTCTGACTACTGCATGTGATTAGGCTATAATGTGGGCTATCTTTTAGTTGTCTATATACTGTAGAGTAGCCTACTACTGATGGGTACTAAGCATTAGTTATGTTAATGGACAGGGCCCATTTTAATGTTTGCTTTCTTGTTCTCTTGTTCCCTTTTACAGGCACTTGAGAGCTCTGGAAGTGTGAATCCATAGAGCCCCCACAGTATTACACTGCTCAAAAAAATAAAATAAAAACATATCAGATCTCAAAGTATGTGTATGTTGTCAGTCATTGTACATTTAGGTTGAAATTGAGTGATGCTTGACATTAAAAATTTATTGACATATTTTCATATATTTTCATTTAATTTTGCCATCAATGTTTGATGTCACATTTATGTTGAATTGATATCGAAGCTTGATATTGAATGATATCAAAATAGCATCAACATCATGACATGTTGACGTCAAATAAATGTTGAATTGACATCAAATGCCAACAAAGCATGACATTAAAATAACATCAAAATGACATCAGCAGAGGTCAAAATTTTGACATAAAATTGACAGACACTTTGACGTCAATGACTTTTTGACCTATTTCGTGACGTAATTTTGACATCAATGTTTGATGTCATATTGATGTTAAGTTGACATCAAATTCCCACTGGGATGCTTCCCCTGGGAGATATTATCAGGAATCGTGGAATAAATTTCCACTATTATGCCAGCGATACCCAAATTTCTTCAAAACCTGATACGATTTCACAATTCTCCAAATTAGCAGAGTGTATCAATGAAATAAAAAATTGGATGGCTAGAAATTTCCTTCTACTCAATTTTGACAAATCAGAGGTACTAATTATTGGACCAGAAAGCTTTAAAAATAAGCCAAAAAAATATAATTTGACTCTCGATGGATGTACTGTTACATCATCTTCAACAGCAAAGAACTTAGGTATTTTATATCAATCTGTCCTTTAAAAATCAAATTACCAATGTTTGTAGAACAGCATTATTCCACCTAAGAAATATTGCTAAATTACGACACACGCTCTCTGTTGTTGATGCCGAAAAACGAATTAATGTGTTCATGACCTAAAGACTAGATTATTGTAATGCATTACTGGGCAGATGTCCAGCAAGATCAATAAATAAACTTCAATTGGTTCAAAATGCAGCAGCCAGAGTGCTGACGAGAACCAACAAATATAATCATATTAGCCCCATTTTATCATCGTTACATTGGCTACCTGTTCAATATTGTATTAATATTTAAATTGTTAACTGCGTGCAAATCTTTGAATGGCCTAGCTCCACACTACATAAGTGACATTCTGAAATGTTATATTCCATCACGTTCATTACGATCGCAAAATTCTGGCCTGTTAATAGTTCCTAGAATTTCAAAATCCACAAAAAGAGGTAGATCCTTTTCATATTTGGCTCCTAAACTATGGAATAGTCTCCCTAATAGTCTCTGTTTGAGATGCAGACACGCTCACGCAGTTTAAATCTAGACTAAAGACTCATCTATTTAGCCAGGCATTTATCCAACAACTCACAATTAGTCAGCTTTAGTAAGGTCTGCCGGAACCAGAAACAGTGATCATGATCTATAACTTGAATGGCATATATGTTAATATAATTGTATTTGTTTCCCTGTCTCAACCTCGGGACTCCAATCCTGAGGTCACCAGAACCAGCTGGATCCAGCTCCATTGCTGCTTCGTGTTGGACTCCACTGCTACGTGTCACTGTGTGATGAAGACTAAAAGCAGCCGGTGTCAGCCAAACATCACTTCAGTCTATTATCAGAGGATGAACTGATACCAACTCCAACCATAAGACATGGGATACTTCATATGCCGTTGCCTGAACCTTGGACTTAGGATAGACCCCGAAATTACCGACCAGGTTGAACAACAATGCACTCAACTGATCTCTGCCTGCATGAACTCAGTTTAATGATGGATTACGCTCTTGAAATGGAATACATAGACTATAAATTAATTTCAAACAAAACCCTTCATCAGCCAACTAACAAGGACAGTTGCATCTATGTGAACCTCTGCAGTTAATCCAGGATGGACTTCAAAGACATTAGTCATTAATCTTACAGTTCATACAAAATATTTGTTTAAACACTGACCCTTAACACTTACTTAATCATTTTAAACCATGACCTGCACTATACATAAGTAATATTGACATTATATTCGTGATGTTAGCCAGATGGGAACTGGCCCACACAGTGAGTCTGGTTTCTCCCAAGGTTATTTTTCTCCATTAACCAATATCTTATGAAGTTTGTGTTCCTTGCCACAGTCACCTTTGGCTTGCTCACTGGGGTTATAAATACAATTATTTTGAATTATTTATTTTTAGACACAATTCATAATCGTATTTTATAAAACTACACAATGATGACTAAGATATTATATATATATTACAGTTTTATTTTCTGTTAATGCTTGCTCTTCTCTAAAGCTGCTTTGAAACGATGCGTGTTGTGAAAGGCGCTATACAAATAAAAATTACTTTACTTGACTCCACTGACCTTCAATGTGTCGGTTCGGTGAGTACTGCAAATTCAAATGTTTCGACCTCACCTTCGTTTGATGTGAGTAAGCACATTGCTTTTGTGCCAACTTTCAGAGATTCGGAAGTGGATAACTATTTTAATACTTTAAAGAGGATAGCTGCATCCTTAGGTTGGCCGAAGTTACTGATTTGGTCTGGTTACTGTTTCAATGTAAGTTTGTAGGTAAAGCTCTTTCTACCTTGTCTGCGGAAAACAGTTTAAAGTATGATTAAGTTGACAATACTTTGAGTATGAATTAGTTCCAGAAACCTACAGACAAAATTTCAAAATCGTAAGAGAAACACTAGCAAACGTTTGTTGAATTTGCACAGGAGAAAGGAATCCTCTTTGACAGATGGTGTGGTGCGTGTTAAGCTGATAATTACACCTCACTTTGAGAGTTGACGTTACTTGAAGATTTCAAGCAATGCCTATCTGAACGTATTGTATTTTACTTGAATGAGCATGTGGCGACCCTTTCTCAAGCTGCAGTATTAGCAGATACATTTGTGATTATGCATAAGAATGTATTTTCCATGGCCCATACTGGAAAACATCTGTTAAATCACCATTAAATGTGTTTCAGCCTAAGCAGAATGATGGAAAGCTAAACGACACCCGTGAGTGTTTTTATTGTTATTAGCCAGATCACATAATTGCTGACTGTTTCACATTTAGGTGCCAATCGCAACAGAATCCTCAGCAGAATGGTGTTGTGCTGGTAAATACTGTCTCTTGGCAGACTGAAGAGAAACTAAATTCCATATATAGTCCATTTCTACTGAAATTGTTAATTTCACTTTCAGTTAAAACTGAGGACCAAGTGAAAATCCAAATGCTACGTGACATGGGAGCTGCACAGTCTATTGTATGTTCTGATGTCTTATCTTTTTCAGAACAGACATCGGTTAACTCCAGCATGCTAGTACAAGGACTCAGTATGGAGATAATGAAGGTCCCCCTACACCGTGTTCACCTGCAGTCAGAGATGGTGACAGGTTTTGTGGAGGTAGGAGTACAATCATCTTTGCCAGTGAAAGGCATAGCTTCCATCTTAGGTAATGATTTAGCCGGAGGTAAGGTGATGCCTGTGCCGGAAGTGCTGGATATTCCTCTAACTCAACATGATTCTGATGAGTTAGTTAATAAATACCCTAGTGTGTTTCCAGCTTGTGCTATCACATGTGCTCAGTACAAGAAAATGGGTGATGTGTCATTGTCTGATTCATTTTAATGTGCAGATAAAAAAAGAAATGTGACTGTTCAAACCCAGCCCAGTGAGGAATTTCAGAGAAAAGAAACTACAAAGTGTAGTCCGTTAAAATTGCCTGTAACTAAAGAAGCAATTGTGGAAGCTCAGAGACATTAACCTTCATTGTTAAATTTTTCAGGGCAGCAGATAACTTTTAAGGGAATAATGCTTAATACACAATTGAGGATGGTTTACTCATGCAGATATGGCATACCCATAATATTACTGCATCTGAGTAGTGTGGAGTTTGCATGGTCTCATGGGGGATTTGGTACAGTATTGTAAAACTTTTCATGTACATCAATACATGGGGAGGCCTAATCAGGTTATTCCACATGCACCTTTGGTACCAATTCCTGTTCTTGATGAACCATTCAAACATGAAATTGTGGATTGTGTTGGGCATCTGCCTAGGTCTAAATCAGGTAACCAGTTCTTTCTTACACTCATGTGTACCGCTCTAGATACCCTGAATACATTGTGTTATGTAAGATTACAGCCAAAGTTGTTGTCTAAACATTGCTCAAGCTTTTTTTGCCAAAGGTTATCCAGTCTCTCCAAGGAACTAACTTTATTTCCAAGTTGTTTTCTACCATCCTGAAGTCACTCAATTTCACTCACTGTGTGTCTAGTTCTTGCCATCCTGAGAGCCAGGGAGCACTAGAAAGGTTTCATCAAACTTTGAAGTCCATGTTAAAGAGGTACTATATGGAAACAGGACATGAGTGGGAAGAAGGGGTCATATGGGTATTATTTGCCATTCATGAAACTGAATCTCTTAAATTCAGAAGGGCAAAACTTGTTTTGGGGCATACTGTGAGAGGGGCCATTGAAGGTCTTAAAGGAGCAAATGCTAGAAATTAAAAACAGTGAAAAGATAAATGTGTTTGACTATGAGAGTAAGTTTAGGGAGTGTCTGAATGAAGTTTGCACCCTAGCTCATGAATCAATGTCAGCAGTTCAAAAAGAAATTAAGAAGCTTTATGATAAGTCTGCTGTGTCTCAATTTTTTGCCGTGGGAGACAACATGTCGTTGTTGTTGGCCATTCCTAGGACAGCATTGTCTGAATTGTTTTCTGGTCCAAATAAAATTCTGGAAAGGAAGAGTGAGACAAATTATGTGGTCAAAACTGAGGTGAGCCAATCCTATCTTGAGATGTTTTGTGATACTCCACTGCAATGTGCTAGATTGCTGAACTCAGAAACACTGGCAGATTTGGCTAATTTACTTGTTCATCACACAACAGATCAGAAACAAGATATTACCAACCTCATTAATAACTTCCCTACTATTTTTGGTGATGTTCCTACTCAGACAATGGTATTACAGCATCACATAAATGCTAATAATACTCTGCCATTCAAACTAAATAAGTACAGATTTAATGCTGTAAAGAGAGCTACAATGAAAGAAGAAACCCTGTATTTAGTTAATCAAGGAATGTCAAGCCCCAGTCAGAGCCCATGGAGCTCACCATGTCTTTTGGTGCAGGAAGGTGATGGTGCAGCACGCTTCTTTACTGACTAATGATATGTGAACTCCGTAACGGTCACTGACTGTTTTCCATTGTCCCACATGGAAGATTGTATCGATAACTTAGGTTTAGCAAAGTTTTTCAATAAGCTGGATTCACTCGAAGGATACTGGAAGTTCCTTTGACACCTTGTTGGTCGGAAATATCTTCTTTTGTGACCCCCGATCACTTTTTGCAGTATAATGTGATGGCTTTTGTTTTACAGAACGCACCTCATGTTCTCAGAGTTGATCTAAACATGTGTCTATACTTGAAACATTATTCAAACATTTTGCACATGCTTTATTGACATTTAACCTTGCTAAATGTGAGTTTGTTACGGCTACTGCGCCCTATATAGGCAAACAAGTGGGTCACGGTCAATGCAAAACATCAATGCTTTCCCCAGGCCAATGACAAGGTTTCTTGGCATGGCCGGATACTATAGGAGTATAGATACTATACTCTGTTGCAATTCCACTTACTGACTTGCTTAGTCCTTCTAAGTCTTTTGTGTGGTCATGTGAATGTCAACATGCCTTTAATAACATAAAAGATCTGTTATGTAGTTCTCCGGTGTAGGCTGCTCCAGACTTCTCCCTCCCATTTCAATTACAAGTCGATGTTATTAATGTAGGAGCAGGTGCCATACTTTTACAGGACGGATCTGATGATATTGTTCATCAAGTTTATTATTTCTTCAATAAACATCAAAGTAATCTACCATTGAGAAGGAAGCCCTAGCATTACTGTTGGTTCTTCACATCCCCCTGTAATTGTTTACACAAATCATAACCCTCTTACATTCCTCCACCATTATCCCTGTCCCCAAAAAACAAGGACCACAGGACTTAATGACTTCAGACCTGTCACCCTGACCTCTGTGGTTATGAAGTCATTTGAGTGACTTTTGCTGTCCCACTTCAAAGCCATCACTGATCCTCTCCTGGACCCCCTGCAGTTCGCCTAAATAGTTAGTGGACAATGTAGTTAACATGGACCTCCAGCACCTGGACTCCTCAGGAACTTACGCCAGGATCGTGTTTGTGGATTTTCTGCTGCAGGACAAGCTCTCCCCAGCTGAGTGTGCCTGGTTCCACATGCAGGTGGATCACAGACCTCCTGACTGATATGATGCAGCACGTGAGGCTAGGGAAACATGTCTCTGACTCCCAGACCATCAGGACTTGTTCCCCATAAGGCTTTGTTTTTTCCCCTTTACTTTTCTCCCTGTACACTAACAGCTGCACCTCCAGGCTGTCAAGCTCCTGAAGTTTGCGGATGACACAACCCTCATTGGGCTCATTTCTGGTGGTGATGAGTCTGCCTACAGGCAGGAGATTGATTATCTGGTGACCTGGTTCAGTCAGAACAACTTGGAGCTCAATGCTGTAAAGACAGTGGAGATGGTCGTAGATTTCAGAAAGAACCCAGGCCCACCCACCCACCCCCATCATCCTGTGTGACTCTCCAGTTGACACTGTGGAGTCCTTCCACTTCCTGGGAACCATCATCTCTCAGGACCTCAAGTGGGAGCTGAACATTAACTTTCTAATTAAAAAAAAAACTCTGCAGAGGATGTACTTCCTGCGGCAGTTGAAGAAGTTCAACCTATCGGAGATGATACACTTCTACACCTCCATCATTAAGTCCATCCTCACCTCCTCCATCACTATCTGGTACCTTGCTGCCATTGTCAAGGACAAAATCAGACTGCAGCATGTTATTCGTTCTGTTGAGAAAGTGGTTGGATGCAATCTGCCATCTCTCAAGGACCTGTATGCCTCCAGGACTCTGATGTGGACAGAAATTATTGTAGCTGACCCCTAGTTATTTGTACATTGTATATCTTCACTGTTTGTATCACCATTCTTACTTCAACTCTTTTATGTAAACATTTTGAGTAAAGTAAAAGAATCACCATCAATGATACCTCTGCTTCTGCCTTAATCATTTCCAGCACTCACAGTTATAGAAGTGAACCCATGTTTTTTTACTTTTTTAATTTATGAAACGTTTCTCCATACCCCTAGTAACATATGAGGGATGTAACACCTACCTTCAAACTCAGTGCTTCTTTGCATGACACCATGGGATAATCAAAAGATATCAGCCAAGAAAAAAAATTCTGGACCTCCACAAGTCTGGTTCATACTTGGGAGCAATTTCCAAATGCCTGAAGGTACCACATTCACATTCTGTCTCCTAGAGATGAACGTAGTTTGGTGTGAAAAGTGCAAATCAATCCCAGAACAACAGCAACACCCTTGTGAAGATGCTGGAGGAAACAGGTAGACAAGTATCTATATCTACAGTAAATGAGTACTTTATCAAAATAACCTGAAAGGCTGCTCTGCAAGGAAGAAGCAACTGCTCCAAAACTGGCATCAAATAGCCAGACTACAGTTTGCGAGAGCACATAGGGACAAAGATCTTGTGAAATGTCCTCTAGTCTATTGGAAAAAAAATTACCTGTTTGGCCATAATGACCATTGTGAGGCTTGCAAGCTGAAGAACACCATCCCAACCGTGAAGCGGTTGAATCATGTTGTGGAGGTGCTTTGTTGCAGGAGATACTGGTGCACTTCACAAAATAGATGGCATCATGAGGAAGGAAAATTATGTGGATACATTATTGTGGAAACAACATCTCAAGAGATCAGCCAGGAAGTTAAAGCTTGGTCGCAAATGGGTCTTCCAAATGGACAATGACCCCAAGCATACCTCCAAAGTTGTGAGGCTTAAGAACAACAAAGCCAAGGTATTGGAGTGGCCATCACAAAGCCCTGACCTCAATCTGATAGAAAATTTGTGGGCAGATCTGAAAAAGTGTGTGCCTGCAAGGAGGCCTACAAACCTGACTCAGTTACACCAGTTCTGTCTGGAGGAATGGGCTAAAATTTCAGGTGTGTGTGTGTGTGTGTGTGTGTGTGTGTGTGTATGTATCAGTGTACCACGATAAATGTCTTGATAAAATAATCAAAAGGTGAATTTTACATATGTGAATTTTCCTTTGTTTTCTGTGAGCAAACAAACAAACACTAAGGAGCTGAAATCAACTTAACCATCTTTAATCAACACTTATTTCCCAAGTTTTACCATCCACCTTAAACAATGACATTTTCTGGATGACTCTTCCCCTAGAAACCATCATTAAGTACAGAAATTATCAAACAATTATTCAGTATTTAAGTCTTCTTTTTCTCTGTCTTCTCTTTTTTGTTTTTGAAACAACAACAAGCCTTGTATAAATGTGTGTAATTTGCTAACCACAGAGCTAAATCTAGAAAATAGAAGAAATAATGCCAAACATAAGCAAAGCTGCCAATTTAAAATGTACATTTTTCATATTAGTGGAGGTTAATTACTGTCTCTACTCTCTGCATAACATCTCTAGCTCTCACCCAAGTGAGGGAGCAGTACCAAGGCATGTATTATGTCAGAGCTGACATTGATGGAATGTAACTTTATATACATTAGCAACATAGCTTTATGTGGCATCTCTCTTCCTGTTCACTACAAGCAAAAATGTAAATTGTTGTAGGATTATCCACGAACAAAGCCATCAAATGAACAAAACAACACATTCCACAGATCAGAGAGATCCCCCACCGAGCCATTAGAGTCATCTTTTAAATTGCTAAAAAGTAATCTTGTTAAATCGCCTAAATTGCTATTAAGACCATCTCTGCAAAGAGGCCCCTGGGTGCAGGGGTCATAAGCAATAAAAGACAGAGAACACACTCCCTGGAATTCCCAAGAAAGACTCAGAGCACAATCTGTTTTGTCCACCGATATAAACCAATTTGCTACACTTAGACTCATCAGACATTGTGATTATTTTCCTGCAAACAGCAGCTAAAAAGGAATCCATGAACATTGTACTTCGCTGATTTAACCCTCTAAGATGTACAGAATGTATTTAAACCCACAATGTACACAATACCTAGCCTTGCTAAATAATTATGAAAATAACTGTATGACCTGTGAACACTGTTATAACTGACAAATTAATTATCAGATCCTGATATACCTTTTAAAAATTTGTGTAATGATTTGTAATCAGGGATTTTCATGTTTTGTGAAATCATGAAAGTATGTAAATGCTTGCTTGTTTACATAGAGAATGTTGATGACAATGAATGTCATGTCTCTTGTACTTTTGACAAGATATATCATGATTAAACATGCACTATTTTTGAGCGGGAGTTTGTAAGAATCTTCCAAAAAGGATCGTAAATCAACTCTGAAAAGGGACAGACCAGTTGACCATGTGACTCTGGAAAGTCACATCTTAATGGCTCATGACACCTTTGGGATGCGGCCAATTACATTTCAAAACTTTGCTACCCAAGGAAGAACTCTTATGTCTCTTCTTTTGATCTTCCTGTTCTGCTGAACTTCTCTCTTGCACTGCTCTATTTGGAAGTGTCTCTTGCTTCTTCCAGATCCTCCATGCCATGCAGATTACAAGGAAAACTCGGGACACCAAAAGTCCAGAGGAAGCCTCTGGAACTCTACGGTTCACACACCCAACTTGAGTTGCAAGTCCTCCATGCAGAAGGCCTTGCTTCATCCAGACAATAATTATCTGTGATCATAACTGAGTCCAAAACATAGAGGGAACAAACTTTCAACAAAGAGCCGAAGAACAAAGCAACACAATGAAACACAATGACACGCAAGTACATCTCTAGACTTGTGCTCAAAATGCTGGTGTATTAGTTAAATACTTTGGGTAATCCGATTGCAAATCGATTTAGACTCAAAGAAGGATCAATTGTTCTTAAGGCATTGTCAACAGACTCCATAAAGTTCATTTTCACAATTTTGATCATTCTGTCACTTTACTCAACAACCTGTTTCATGTCTTATGTGTTAGATTAGTTTATGTTTAGAATAGCAATAATTCAAAGATAATTTGACTGTGGTATATTTTGATAAATAACCTCATCCCTGTTTTTTTTTTTTTTACATTGTATTTATTGATTTTAGAAACATTTACATTAAAACAAGCACAGGAAAATAATATACGAAAAAAAAAATAATAATAATAAATAAATAAGGTAATAAAAATAAAAAATAAACAACAACATCTATACTATACAAATGCCAAGACAATGGTACATTAATATCATAACATAGAGAATGTTATACCTGGTTACACCAAAAATAAACTATTTGGTTCAGCTTCCTTCAAAAATTCTATAAAGGGGTTCCACACTTTAAAAAACTTTCCAGATTTTCCTTTAACAATATATGAGTTTCTCCAAAGCCAAACAACCATACAATTCCTGTAACCATTGTATAAAATTAGGGATTTCTGTGTTTTTCCAATGATGAGCAACTACAAGTTTTGCTTGTAATAAACAGAAGGTCAACATTTTCTTACCAGAGTTAGAGTGCAGGTTACAGGGAAAATATTAAATATACAAAGTTTAGGACATTTGGGGACATTCTTTTTCACCACCAGTGACAAAAAGTCCAAAACCTTTTTCCCAATAAAGTTGAGGGCACTTCCATAAGCAATGATATAAAGTTCCTATCTCTAGGTTGCATTTTATACATTGATTGGGAATGTTGGGATTAAATTTATGAAGCAATTCTGGAGTTATGTATACTCTCATTATCCACTTTTACTGCAGAAGTTTAAACCTGGTATTAATTGTCTGGGTTTGGGCCTTTAAGCAGATACTCTGCCATTCATCTTCTGTTATATTCTCACTTATATCTTGACACCAAGCCAAACGCTTTTTCTCCGTATTTTCTTTACAGTTAGTGGAGATCAGTTTATAAAACAAGGAAACTTGCCCAGTACCCTTAAGGTGGTTTAAAGTAATTCTTTCTAAAGGGGACAGCTCTGGTAAGAGAAGAGAAAGATGCTGAGTTTTATTGATAAAATTCCTAATTTGAAGATATTTAAAAAAAAAAAAAAAAAAAAAAAAAAAAAGGGGGGGGGGGGGGGGTTTAGGCAGATCAAACTTTTGCCTTAATTCCTGAAAACTGAGCATAGTTTCATTGTTAAATAAATCTGCCACCTTGTTCAAACCTTTCGATGCCCAGATTTTAAAACCACCATCATGTGTCCCCGGTGTAAACATAGTGTTTCCCCAAATAGGGGTAAATTGTGATAATTGTGGAATCTGTCCAATATATTTCAAAACTTCATACCATACCACAATAGTATTTTTAACAAAGGGGTTGGAAGTGTCTTTTTTCAGTTTGGGCAGGGGTGCTGAATACAGATACAGATTCAAAGGCAATTTTTGAGTTGCACTCGCCTCAATCCGTATCCAAGGGATAGAATTATCATTTGTAAACCAAAACATTGCTGCTCTTAGCTGAGCTGCCCAGTAGTACCACTTAAGATTAGGCAACTGCAACCCTCCCCTTTCATATGGTACATACAAAAGAGAGAGCCTCAGCCTGGGACGTCGATTTACCCAAATAAAATTGGTGAACAGCTTTTTCATATTACAGAAAAATTATGTGGTGGGGCAGAGGAATTGATTGAAATAAATATAAGAATTTTGGGAGAACATTCATTTTTAATATATTAATACGTCCAATCTCAGAAATTGGTAGGGATGACAATTTATTAATTGATTCAGTTGTATAATTATAATTACTGGTAGCCAAATTCTTTATGTCTGCGGTGATATTAATACCAAGATATTTAAAATCTTCATGAGCATTTTTAAAGGGGGTCTGGAAGGGAGGTGTGAGACGTTCCGTTTCTTTTAGAAATAGGATCATAGATTTTGACTCATTCACTTTGTAACCAGAAAAAGATCCAAATGATTTAATTAGGCACAGTGAAGAAGGCACAGATGTACTTAAATTGGATAGCAATAATATAATGTCATCAGCATATAAAGCTATTTTATTTTCAAGACCGCCAACTGTAAAACCTGATATATCTCCACTTCTTCGTACTGCAATACCAAAGGCTCAATAGCCAATGTAAAAAGGAGTGGCGAAAGGGGGCATCTGACGTGTGCCTCGAGAAAGTGGAAAAGATTTAGAAATGATATTATTAGTCAATATCTCTGATGTGGATTTTGAATGTGCATTTTTTTTATCCATTTTATAAAATACGGACCGATACCAAAACAAGAGAGGGTATCAAAAAGGTAGTCCCACTCCACCCTATCAAAAGCCTTTTCAGAATCTAAAGAAAGTAAAGCTGTATCCGAGACTCCTTTTGTTGAGTGTATGACATTTAACACACGCCGTATATTATGAAAAACTTGTCTACCACTTATAAAGCCATTTTGATCAGGATCAATCAGTTAAGGTAAATACTTATCAAGTCTACTGGCTAAAACTTTAGCAATTATCTTTGTGTCTGAATTTAAAAGACTAATGGGTGGGCCTGTAAGAGCCACATTTCGTAGGATCTTTCCCTGGCTTAGGAATTAAAGTTATGAGAGCTGAATGCAAGGAAGAGGGAAGTTCTACAATATTGAATGATTCATTTATCATGTCAATCATTGGGGTTATCAATTTGTCTCGAAAGATCTTATATATGTCTATAGGTAGACCATCGGGACCTGGTGCTTTCCCACTATTCATACAATTAATGGCTGCATTCAGATCTGCTACTTCAATTGGTTGATCCAATACTTTGGAGTCTTCCTCAGACAATGACTGTATCTGAATCTCGTCCATAAATGTTTTATAATGATGGGTATTCTCCAGGGGTGTCGATTTATAAAGATCTTCATAAATTTTTCTAAAAGCATTATTAATTTCAGTTGGGATCGTGGTGTTCTGCGAAAGATTGTCAGATGTGTGCCATGGAAAATTATTCAATTCCTCAAAATAAAATTAATCCTTTTCCCCAGTATTTTAGTGAAGGCACATAGATGGTAGAAGAGTTTTAAAGTTGCCAGTTCAGTATATTTTCCCATACAAAGTATTTAATGCAACCAGTATTTTGTCCATCATAACATTATTGTTCTAACAAACAACTCCTCACATGCCCACAAAATGATGCTTCATCATCACACTTGTAGAAAAACATTGAGGTGTCAGTGAACCGAATGAATGAATCTATAGTTTCTATCTTGTTAATCCCCCTTTCATTTTGCTCATCCCTGTTTTTAAAAGATTTAGCTTTAAAGCTGTATGTAAATATGGGTAATATTATTTTCAATAAGCCATGCGAATAATATTACTCCAATAAGTAATTCCCTTATTAAAGCTTAATAAAAGTGAATGTTTATCACTTATTTTGTACATATTCCTGGGTGCCGAAAAGATTGTGTGACATCATGCACATGCATCTCGGCTTTTAAAATTTCCGCATGGCTTTCGAAGTTGTAATTACGACTTCAAATGGCGTTCCATGCCTCTTTTCTCAGTAGAAAGTTGGAAAATCAGACTTTTCGTGAGGAATGGAATATAGCAAGAGGCAGATTGCTAACATTAGCTAGCTAGCATCACTTACACTTAGCTTACCTTTCTTTATGCTTCCTTTCTAAGTGCCGATAAAAGTTTGACATGGTCCCAGCCATCTCGGTAAGCATTGTATTGCAGAATGTACATACTGCTGTGTATTTTCTTTTGGACACTTTTTTGCAGATGAACTCTTTGTGATTTAGGTCAGTGTTTCCCAACCTTTTTTCTGCCACGGCACACTTTTTACGATTAAAAAAAATTGCATGGCACACCACCATCCCACGTAGCCATCGTTGATAGTTTTCCTTTTTAAAAACTTGTCCATGTTTTCTGTATTTCTTAGTAGCGTGAACTTCGGTTTTGGTATATTTGAAATTCGGCTATGTTTTTGGACTTTTTTTTTTAAAACAGTACAGTTTGCTTTTAGTAATCGTATGTAACAGTTTCTCATATTCTTTTTATGTTTCATGAGAGAAACGTGAAAATTAAGCCACATCTGTTCATAACATCTGCAACTCTATGCAGTACACAAATAAACTGCTTTTAGTCTTTGAGTAAAACAATACACCTGTTGCATTCTATTCATTCATTCATTCGGATCATTGACTGAATGTTTTTCTACAAGTGTGATGATGAAGCATAATTTTGTGTGCATGTGAGGAGTTGTGTTTGACAGCAGACTAGAGTTTGTTAGAACAATAATGTTATGATGGACAAAATACTGGTTGCATTAAATACTTTGTAAGGGAAAATATACTGAACTGGCAACTTTAAAACTCTTCTACCATCTCTGTGCCTTCACTAAAATACTGGGGAAAAAAAGGATTAATTTATTTTGAGGAATTGAATAGTTTTCCATGGCACACATCTGACAATCTTTCACAGCAAACTAGTGGGCACAGTGGTTGGGAAACATTGGTAACTCCATGTGTCAGCTAATCAGCAATGGGATATTGCAGACTTTCCGGACAAGTAAATGAAAAGGCACATCTTATCCTCTCCCACACACTCACACAGCTTGTGATTCCACCTCATTTGTTAGGTCTCAATTGAAACAGTGACTCCCTTCTTTGGAAAGCTGAGGAAAATTGGATATTGCTATTTGTGTACACGAATTCAAGGACAGAAGAGACTGAAGGGAAAGGGATAAGTGAAGGAAGAGATAAAGACTAAATGTGGAAATGTTCAGTTCAGTAGTTTCATTTGATATCTGCTCAGGCACGTTTTGTGTAAGATACACTACTTATCTTTGTCATCATGGGCAATGGAGCAAATGTTTGTTTGTGCTACACTCTGGTTTGAATATCAGTGAACATTTAATTAATGTGCTCTTGGGACTTTTTTGTATTTGTGATGTTTGTATTTCCATGAGTGGGTGTTTTGAATTTGTGGAAGGGGCCTGTAGGCCTGCTTTGATTTTGTCTGCCTTCCTGCCTCTGTTGAACACAAGAATGCTGACATCTCTCCCCCATAATCCTCAGCTGCAGGCAAGACCATTATTCACCCTCGGCTGCTGCCAGCCACTCTGGCTAATATGAGACATTGCTGTATTTGTGTGTGTGTATGGGTGGATGGATGGGAGGTGTGATTGAAGCAGGCTACCTTTGTTCTATATGCATTATTTTACTGAGACAGCTGTGTGTGTCTGTCTATATTTGTGAGTGTGTGATTATACTGCTGCCAGAACATCAATACAAGTACTCTCATATTAGCAGATGTGTTTCCAAGTGTCTATATAGTGTAATCTTGCCATGTTCCAAATTATTTAGAGCACATTTTTCCCCTTTCTGATGGTTGATGTGAAAATTAAATAAAGTTCCTAACTCGTATCAGCGTGATTTTATGCACTGCACTGCTGCCACACGATTGGCTGATTAGATAATTGCATGGATGACTGTTGATGCCAGAGAGGCTGGTTTGAGTATTTCTGTACCTGCTGATCTCTGAAATTTCTAGAGATACTTTTCCAACAGAAAGTATGGGTGCAATTGCAAAGCTTGAAGTCAATGACACTGTTTTGGTTTCATTTCTCCCGAATTTTACAGCCTACTTCTGGTGAACAAGGTTTGAAATGAACACCCGCCAAATATGGAGTTTTCATGCCGAGTATTTTGCTGAAGTACCAGCCACTGTGGAAGGTGACCTGAAAGACTTGTCAGAGAGATATATAACAAGAAATTAGTCACAAAGACGCACATGATTATATTTTGAAGACCAGACAAAAGCTGCTGATGCGTGTCTGATTTGATGTGTGCGCGCAGTGAGCTCTGAGTGCAATGAAAGCGCTTCTCCAACACACGAACATACATAGAGTTCTGGGACTCGTTTCCCAATAACTATTGATCTTAGCTGTTCAGAGCATTTTCTACGAGCGATTTTATGAACGTTCGTTATTTTTTATTTGCAACCAGGGTGTGATATAGCACCTGCAAAAAACTTTTCATGAAGTAAAATTACGTAATTTTATGGAGACCCACACAAACACGTGTACTCAATTCCATATTGCAACATGTTACCTATTAATATTTGCATATTTGTTTGTATTTGAGTAGTCTATGGACAATATAAACATTGTATTTTATTGAAAAACGTAGTAAAATGGTAAATTATTCATTTGTGGTATGGCTCTTTTGAACAAATGCATCAACCAAAAATTACAAAATTGGCTCCTGAGTGAAAAAAGGTTCCCGACCCCTGGTATAGTGTTTTTGTACAGCTTTGTAGGTCCATAAAATGCCAGTGAAGTGTGACCAGAATGTTGATGCTCCAAAAAGTCATAAAGGCAGCATAAAGATAATCCAAGAGACTGCAGTCTCTCTCTCACTGCCACTCTGCGTTGGCCTTTTCCCTCTCTTTTACATTTTACAGTGTTTTTTGGGGGGTGTACTACACTGTTACAGGAAGTACCCCCCCACTTTATTTCTGTTTCCCTCCCCTTGTCCCCTCCCTCATCCAGGTCGACAGTGATGACCTGCCGGCAGACGGCGCAGAAGGCACGACCCTCCCCAGGGAAGGGGGGGGGGGGGGGGGGGGGGTGTATGTCAGGCCGGGGGCTTCCCAGCCTGAAAGAAAGAGGGAGGAATGTGGCAGGGCGGAGGGCGGGGCCGGGTCGTGATTATACACACCCGGTCCCGTATCAGGCTAATCAATCCTCCGAGAGGGATTCAGGCCAACTGCAGAGGATGGTGCGGAAGAGAGAGATTGTGTGTGTATTTGTGTTTTCTTTAAGTTTGCCAATTAAAATATTATTTATATTGTCAAGCCGGTTCTCGTCTCCTCCTTGCCCATCACAGATCCCTTTACACTCACTTCTGAAGACATGGACTTAATCACTGTCGTTTGGATTACTTTTGTGCTGCCTCTGTATGCTTTTTGGAGCTTAAAAGTTCTGGCCAACATTCACTTGCATTGTGAGGCCCAACAGACAGATATTATGATCTTTGTTTGTGTTTTGCAGAAGAAAGAAAGTCATCTGGTATGGCATGAGGGTGAGCAAATTATAAGAGAATTTTCATTTTTGGGTGAACTATCCCTTTAAGATGATTTGCGATTCATCCACAGTTTTCCTGAGCAACCACTTGTTCTCCGTCTGTCGCTCACTGAAGCAACACTAGGGGTCTCTCTTGAGCGCCGAATATGCCTCTGATTTATGAAAAAAGGCCAATGAGAAGTTGGCAGACAGTATTTGCATACTGGTACCGCCCCCAGACATACGGGTACAAAGGCGGGGAAATACGTTGAGTTCATTCAGAAATTTTCTTCGGAGACGATGGTCGTGTATGCAGTCAGCTGCGAGTCACACA
This sequence comes from Moxostoma hubbsi, assembly GCA_032164185.1. Lineage (NCBI taxonomy): Eukaryota > Metazoa > Chordata > Actinopteri > Cypriniformes > Catostomidae > Moxostoma > Moxostoma hubbsi. Next base: position 26,331,454 of record JAVLUX010000002.1, on the reverse strand, counting down.
CCTGTTCCTGTTCCTCAGACACTTCTCTGCTGTTGGATCTATGGTGCAATTCAATGGCATTTCTCCTCCTCTGCATGGCAGTGCAGCTTGCCCCTGGGCGCTTCGACAGTGCAGAAAACTCAAGAGTTATTAAAAGAGTGATTTTCTTGTAAAAGAGTATTTTCCTACTAAAAGAGCAATACATAGAAGCATTGAACGTCCTTTTCAGGAAGGTATATTTTTTTAAAGATGCCTTTCTGCCCCTGTGTAGTTCCTGGATGCGGTAGAGTGCTCTCCGCTTCAGACGGCCACAGGCGTTGTCTCGTGTGTCTGGGCAGCGATCACACTGAGGCAGCGTTTGTGGATGGTTCATGATCTCACTGCGAGAGCATGTCCATGGCAAGGTGGCGGTCACGGCTCGCTTTCAATAGAAAGCATGCCACTTCAGCCACCCCCCGGCGATCTGGGGACGGCAGCGGGTGCAGCTCCGCCGGGTACGCCCCACAGCACGCTCATTGACTCCCATCCCGTATGTAACCTCCGTTTCCCTAATGGAGGGAAGGAGACGTTGTGTCCTCCTGGCCACGTCGCTGAGCCAAGCCACTGTTGTGGCCGGACCATTTCCGGCTCCTCATAAAAATCTAGAATGAACTCGACGTATTTCCCCGCTTTTATACCCGTATATCCGGGGGCGGGGTGTGCAAATACTGTCTGCCGACTTCTCATTGGCCTTTTTTCATAGATCAGAGGCATATTCGGCACTCAAGAGAGACCCCTAGTGTCGCTTGATCGACACAACGTCTCGTTCCCTCCATCAGGGTAAGTATTCCAAAAAACTTCCCTCAAGGTCTAATATACCTATTCCTATATAGGTGTTGTCTAATAAGTTTATCCATGCTATTTTTTACTAATAATATCAATATCAACAAGAAAAGGTAAATTTTTACAAACATAAGAAGATTGCATATAGCTTATCATTAGCATTAGTAAACCTGAGGTGATTGCTTTAATTCTGAAGTATTAACTGGATTAACTAGTATTTATTAGTCACAAAGCTGCAGATAATTGTTCTTTATCTTTCAAAAAGAGAACAGTATTGTCCACAAGTTGAGTTACTCTAATTTGTTTGTTAAAAATAGTAATCCCTTGAATAGTCGTGGAGTTCAGAATTTTAATAGAAAGAAATTCCACTACAATAAAAAAATAAGAAGGGGAAAATAGGACAACCTTGAAGCACTCCTCAACAAACAGGGAATCTTTTAGGTATTTGGATATATATTAATAGAGCTACTAAAGTCCCTTTCAGCCCTAAGTATGTATTCAGTAATGCCTCTCCTACGCAGACTGCATAGGGCACCAACTCCCTAGGGGGAAAGTCCACCAGCTGCCCTTACTCGCACGTTATACGTTATTCAAGGACCTGAATGCAGTTGTGAAACAGATGATTGACTCTTAGACAAACACTTCGCTCACACAAAGTTTGTAGTGGGGAGACTTTGCTGGAGTATTTGTATTATTAATTTTCTCCACCTTTTCAGGTCTGTTAGTCCATTTTGGCTAATATAGTGTAAAATAATCAAATATATATATATATTGCTTTACTGTTTACAGAGATTACTGTAAAGTTTGTGTTATTTTCATTGGGGTAATTGAAAGCCTAACTGAGAGTATTGGTGAACAGTAAGTTCAGGGCTCCATTTTGAGCATAAAAGGCACAAGGCTCACATGTGGACATGCATGTAAGATGTCTGACATATATCCATGTATGTTTGTTTAATTTGAAATGTGTTTTCTTTAATGTTGATAGTTTTATTTGCTGCTGTAACGTGAAGATATTAGGAAACAAGATAAATGCATGATAAATGTATGTTACATACAGGTATATATGCATTTTACTTTATTACTATATCTATCTAATCTAGTTTAAAAAGATAAATCATTGATGAAGGAAAATATAAAAGGGGTAAATATGGAGTTTATTATTTACAAGTAAAATTAAAATGTCTATGATAAATATAAATTCATGGATGTATTATAGGTAGTCTATGTACATAAAAAAAAACTGTAATAATGTCATGCTTTTAAGAAAACAAAGCATTGCTGTTTTGTATGTGTTTATTGTAAATTGATTATTGTAACTTGCATTTTATAAAGATTCCACAAAAGCTTGCAGCGGGGAAATCTCTGGAGTTTTTTTTATTATTAATCGTCTCCCTCTTTTCATGGGTGCAACAATGACAAGTAGTTAATGATATCAATGTAACTTACCTCAGACCCTCACTTTATCTCATCTACACACTCGGGTGAAGCACTGAAAAAAAACGGTCATCTCAACTCTGTGAAGAATAGGCACAATTGAGCTACAATAAGGCAATTTTTACAAACTTAATACTTTAAATGTCACATTAACCACTGAGTATATACGCCAATGCGACAAAAAACACTGGAGACCGGAAATTGAAAACAGTCGAATCGTTGACTTCCTCGCTCAGGAAAAAGGTGGATAAAACGTATGCATTTAGCATAATTTTTCATGCATACGCAACTTTTGTAAATCATTATTAGAAACATTAAGGAAATAGGTTTACGTTGACATGTAGGGTTATTCTATGTAGGTCTTTGTAAATGAGGCCCTTGGTCTTTTCATGATTGAATAGTTATCGGATATATCAGATAAATGACCAAGTGTACATATCCCTTGAGATGAGCTGTTTTTCTGTATGTGTGCCTGCTTCAGAAAGAGTAGACAATTTATGGTTTTGCCAGTGGGAGAGCAGGTAACTCTGTGGGTGTCACAGACGATGAGGTGCAACCTACTGTGTCTCTACCAGTAGATGTCAAAACCAGTGTGTTATTGTGTCTGTTTCTCATGAGGGGTTGGCCTGTACTTCACAATCACCTTTCTGTACTTTAAAATCTATTGCTTCTGACAGCTCTGGTTTTACTGAGGCCATTTAATTAGCAGTGATGGAAGATTGTACTCCCAAGCTTGATGATTTAAAAACATCAAACATCTGTTTTATGTTTCAATTTCTTTATTCCCCCATATTTTCCATGGTTAAAAAAAAAAAAAAAAAAAAAAAAAAAAAAAAAGTTTTCGCTTGAGTCAGTTTTATGTTGCTGAAACAGACCTTTGCTTTTTCACTAATCATCTTTCTGGCATTTTCTCCCTCCTACCTCTTGGCACTCATTCCAGACGTTTTGGTCAAGCCCTGACACATATGAAATCCAAATGGATGACTGTGTATTTGAACAATAAACTGTGTCTTCTATTTACAATGCAAGTGTGACGCTCCTCTTCTACCCGCTCCGTATGGGACATGAAGTACTGTCCCCAGCATTGTAGTTGGATGCACTAACAAGGAGGCCAAAGGCTACAGCCTCTAGCGTCAGTCGCTAGTGCACCTCTTGCAGTAAGGAGAGAGAGATTTATACAATTTGTACAGCTATCTATCAGCCAGCTCCAGTTACTCAAGCCTCAGATTCTCACAAAATAATTTGTACTTGATTTTAAATCTAAAATTTTTTATTTTTTTTTGCTGTCACTGTTTATAATAAGTACAGATTGGTCTGGGCAGGACGATAGCTCAGTTATTTGTTGTTCTGAAAACCTGCACATAAATCTTAATTACACATTCATCCTACTTATTTACTTATTATAATATAACGTTTTACACACACTATACATCATAATAAGTATGTTAAAGCTCACAAATGTCAAATGGACAATTTGCTGCATCTTTGCATACTTATGTTTAATTGAAAGTAATGTTATTTATTGTCTTTTATGGAAACAAAAGGCCAGAGAAAGATGGTTGTTTGTGGTCACATGACTGTCTGTTATTTCCCTTATCAGACAGGTTGCTCCTTGTTCATCCTGTGGTAACACTACAGGAGACATATATAGAGAAATCAATCCCAAAGGTGTTGCGGAATGCACACACTTATTGGTCTCTCTGAAAACTTAAAACCCTTTTCAGCTCCTCAAAGCTCTGCATAGATCTGTTTTTCTCCTTCAGCAGCAGATAATTGAAGTGGATTTGTCAGATGAGCTGATACAGTTACAGCGTCCATGGGTATCGATCCCTTCACAACAGGCTGGGACACAGCCAATATTGCAGCCAGGTGAAGTGTGAAAGAAGACAGAAAATGCCTTGTTCTCTTCTGGAAAAATAGATGGGTATCTATTTGTAGGCTTAAAAGCAATATCAGTGCCTAAATCGAGATGATAGATTAAACTAACAAAGGGCATGATGAAGACATTTCAAACATTAGGCATGTTTAGACCTGATGATACAAGTAGAAGTTAAAAAAGTGAAACATTTAAAATCTGCTAAACTTTAAAGATGATTTTATTTCAGTGATTGCAGCAAGTCAATTTTAAATCTTTTTCGAATCTCTTTATATGTTTTCAACATGTTGTTATTAGTGCTGCATTAAACGTAAGATTGGATATTTATACAGACTTCCCAATATGATTCGGATTCATACGTTTTCGATTCAAATTCAGATTCATTTCCAATTTATTTTAATGCAATGTCCGATTTTATCCGAAAAAAATTATTATATAGATAGATTTGTTTTTACCCAGTCCTAATTAGAAGTAACTTTTTGTCATGTGTTGCTGGAACCAATTGGTCCTAGGATAGTGCACCATATTTATGGACATTTCAGCTGATGATTTTATGGGAGAACAATAGATGCCATCAGGAAGCTTTCAAGTTAGTCTTGAATAGGTGGCTATGTAAAGTGTGCATTCCCTTTTGTGAAACATATGCATGTCCATTTCAGCTGATGATTTTATGGGAGAACAACAGATGCAATCAAAGAGCTTTCAAGTTAGTCTTGAATAGATGACTATGTAAAGTGGGCATTCCCTTTCGTGAAACTCGAGGTGCGTATGATCACTATGGGACACCAACCGAGTGTTACATGGTCTGAAGCCCTTATACAGTCATGCCAATTTGCTGATTGCACTTAAGTGATGCCCCCTAGGGCCCCCATCACGGGCTCCATAAAGGCACTCGATTTCATGCTATCGAGACAGATTTTCTGTTCTTCAGTGCAAGAAGCCCATTTGTTTCTAGCTACTCACATCGAATCAAGGATTGTTTTTCACCCTTTGAATGGCAAACACATAAGGACATCATTGAATCAGTGTAAATTTCAGAGCATTATCAATGTGGTTTTTTTCAAACATTACTAGGGACTGACAAGGACAACGGTGCTTCATTGAAGCTCATAATTTCTCACCACGAGGCATTATCCCCACTTGTTCCAGTTCTCTGGCCTCCAGATTTGCAGCTTTGTATACTGGAGCCATTTGGGTTTTTGGCTCTGTGTCTGAGAAGATAGAAGTGCAAACAGATACCAGAATCCTCCTCGTGTTTGTCACCCTCCACCTGAGCGAATGCGTGAGTCTTGTCAGACATGCTCTTAGGCCTAGCTCGGTGGCCATTTTTTGATGAACAATATGTGTGAGACCACGCACCTCATGTGACATCACCATTAAAAAACGTTGTTTGAGAGATTTTGACATTGGATGGTAAGGAAACAAAATGGGCCCATTTGTCCCTGTTGTCATTTTCTGTGTCGTTATGGGAGAATGCACATGAATGAGGCAATGGAGGAATGGCCTCTGCCTCTCTCTCTCTATCCTCTCCAAGTTTGAAGTGCTGCTCATGGTGAAGGGGATCATGCATGGACCGGTAAGCCCGGCCACAAAACGAGGAGGCTAGAATAAGATAATATTCTTTAGTGATGGTGAACCAACGTGCATGCTTTGTCAGTGCCATTATTTTCTTGTGATTCTATCAGGAAATGTGAGGTATTTAAAGTTTTTTTCTTTCACCCATTTAGTGGATCATGTGGGCATTCTGGTGAGAGAAGAGACGTGTATTGCTATCTCTGCTCGATTTTTCGATGGCAGCATGAATATTGCTCATTTCAGACAGCTGTTGGATGTACTTATGATGGTTTTGCAGTTCAACCAAGCGCATCATGTTAAGGTATGCCTTTTTGAGTTCACCGGCTCAATTTGGACTATCCCTCGATTTTCCCCCATGGCTCGTGCTGGGGAATGAGTTGGTCAAGTCGATGCTTTTGTCTGCAAGGGTGATAGACAATGGACTTTGCCACCTTCTACAAATTGAGATTAGCAAACGCTCGCTCCCACACGTGTCACGTCTCACAGATGAGCGCTTGGGGTTCGTATCGGTGCCTTTTATTGTCTAACTAAACGTAGACTGGTTTAGGGACTGGTTTAGTGTTTAACCCGTTTTTCATTACACCAATTTAGCTCAATTTCCTCCTAAATTTGTGCTGGCAAATGAGCATTGAATATTTTCAGCTGCAAATTGGCATGTGTAATATAACTCTAAATGTACAGTAAAAAAAAGGTCTACACACAAGCCTGGTGGGCTTGCTGTGTAACGAAGAGTGAGCCCCCATTCAGTGAACGAAATTGGACCATAAAGGTATCCATTTCTCCCCTCTTTGCCCTTCGTCAATATCGGGATGAGTTCGCCGTTGTACATATCTCGAAAGACCAACTACCAGAATATAGTTCAGTTTCCTACTGCAGTTTGCACTGGGGAGTGAACATTGAAAAATTGCATCTCAAATTCAGCCCGTGTCTCCCTGACCAGGGGTCTTGAGACATGCATAACATAATTCTGTGTCAAAATCAAATCACTTTGTCACACTACTATGTACACAAGTGTAACAGTAGGTGAAAATCTTGTGTGCAGTTTCGAGCAACATAGCAGTCGTGACAGTGACGAGACATATACCAATTTACAATAAACAACATATTTACACAACACAATTTACATATCAAATGTACATATACTTACACAACACAGTACTAATATATAATGTACAGTAAACAATACACACAATATAGAATACACATACAATAAAAATAAAAAATACAAGTATATAAAAATATATATGCAGTAGTTATATTGTGGAGAATATATTTGACAGTCCAGTGTGAGATAATAAGATGAAGATTAATAAAGTGCAGTGCTGATTGTTGATCGTGAGAGATCAAGTGTTCAAAAGTCTGATTGCTTGGGGGAAGAAGCTGTCATGTAGTCGGCTGGTGTGGGTCCTGATGCTGCGATACCGCCTGCCTGATGGAAGCAGTGAGAGCAGACAATGACCCGGGTGGCTGGAGTCTCTTATGATCCCCCGAGCTTTTTTCACACACTGCCTGTTATATATGTCCTTGAGGGAGGGAAGCTCACCTCCGATGATGTTTCAGGCAGTTCGCACCACCCTTTGCAGGTCTTTGTGGTTGTTGGCATTGCTATTGCCGTACCAGGCGGTGATGCAGCCAGTCAGGATGCTCTCTACAGTACTGGTGTAGTAGAACCGTGTGAAGATATGGTGGTTCATTCCAAACTTCCTCAGCCATCTCAGGAAGAAGAGGCGCTGGTGAGCCTTCTTCACAAAGGCCTCAGTGTGGACGGACCATGTGAGTTCCTCAGTAATGTGGACACCAAGGAACTGCTGACTCTCTCCACCGGTGTTCCATTAATGGTGATGGGGCTGTTTAAGCCCAGAGCCTAGAGTTTCTCATTAAGCTTGGAGGGCACTATGGTGTTGAATGCTGAGCTGTAGTCTACAAACAGCATTCTCACATATGTGTTCCTTTTTTCCATATGGGAAAGAGCAGTGTGTATTGTAGATGCAATGGCATCATCAGTGAAGCGGTTGTTGCGGTAGGCAAACTGCAATGGTCCAGAGAGGTGGGCAGCACAGAGCAGATGTGATCTCTGATTAACCTCTCAAAGCATTTGCTAATGATGGGGGTCAGAGCAACAGGACACCAGTCATTTAGGTAAGTGATTTTGGCTTGCTTCAGTACAGGCACAATGGTTGACGTTTTGAAGCATGTGGGGACTATAGACAGGGAGAGGGACAGGTTGAAAATATCCGTAAAAACACCAGTCAGTTGGTTCGCGCACGCTCTGATGATGCGGCCCGGAATGCCATCTGGACCCACGGCTTTACGGATGTTCACCCATCGGAAGGATCGGATTACATCCGCAACAGAGACGTGAACCATCCTCTGTAGCATCGGCCACGAGTGCTCTCTCCACGAGGGCGGTGTTGTTGTCCTCAAAACGAGCATAAAATTTATTAAACTCATCCGGGAGAGAGGCAGCGGTGTTCACTGCAGAGTTATTATTCCCTTTGTAGTCCGTGATGATGTTCATTCCCTGCCACATACATCTAGAGTCAGTGGTGTTGAACTGTCCTTCAATTTTGTGCCTGTACTGGCGTTTGGCTGCACTGATAGATTTATGGAGGGCATAACTGTCTTGTTTACGTTCCTCCACGTTCCTGGGATTAAAAATGGAGATCCGCGCGGATATCGCCGTTAACCCATGGTTTCTGGTTTGGGTAGATCAGTATTGTTTTGGTTGGCACAATGTCCTCCATACACTTCCTGATGAAACATGTTACGCTATCAGGGTAAACCTCGATGTCGTCAGAGGCAGACCTGAAAATCTCCCAGTCCGTGTGATCAAAACAGTCTTGTAGCGTAGAGTCTGATTGGTCCGACCAGCACTAGATCGTTGTAAGGGTGGGTGCTTCCCATTTCAGTTTTTGCCTGTAAGCGGGCAGAAGCAGAACGGAAGAGTGGTCTGATTTGCCAAATGGTGGGCGGGGGAGGGATTTATAACCATCCTGGGAAGGAGAATAGCAATGGTCCAAATCCCGGACCCTTGTGTGTTGAAGCTGATGTGTTGGTGGTATTTTGGTGCAATTGTTTTAAAATTGGCTTTGTTAAAGTCCCCGGCAATAATGAGCGCAGCCTCAGGGTGTGCGGTTTCCTGCTCACTTATATTCCCATACAGTTCCATGAGTGCCCAGTCTGTGTCGGCTTGTGGGGGGATGTACATAGCTGTGATAAGGACCACTGTGAATTCCCTCGGTAGCCAGAATGGTCAACACAGAAGCATGAGATATTCCAGATCAGGAGAGCAGAAAGACTTGATAAAATGTACGTTCCTCTTATCACACCATGATTTGTTGATCATAAAACATACACCACCACCTCTGCTTTTACCTGAGAGGTCTTTTGCTCTGTCCGCTTGGTGCGCGGAGAACCCCGTGGTTTCAATGGCCGAGTCTGGAATCTCCACAGTCATCCAGGTTTCTGTAAGGCAGATAACGCAGCAATCCCTCGTCTCTCGTTGGAAAGAGATCCACGTTCTCAGCTCGCAGAGCTTGTTGTCCAGAGACTGAACATTTGCCAGTAGTATACTGGGTAGCAGGGGTCGATTTGTGCGACGTCTTACTCTGAGGAGAACGCCGGCTCTTTTTCCCCTTTTCCTTCTGCGTTTCCGCGACCGGGCAAACCAGACAAAGGGCTCCGCTGGTGTGTTTGTAAACAGCGGGTTGGCATTGAGGAATTTGAATTCCGGTTTTCGGTGTGTAATTGCCGAACCAATGTTCAAAAGCATTTGTCTGTCGTACACAATAAGGCAGACAACATCCAAGACAAAAAAAACAAAAAACTGTAAACAAAACAAACAATAAACTGCAGTGTTGTGTAGGAGCTCGAAACGCAGCAGCCATACTTGGCACCATTTTGAGTCCTCAAAACTATTTGAGGACTCACAAGCACAAGCACCACATGTTCCCCCATAGAAATTCTGGGGCCGTTGTGGTGACCAACTTGTTCCCAATATCACCATGTTCACACACTCTTCCCCACTCAAAATTTCTGGTAAGAGATTTAACAATGAACGTCCCAGCTGTATACACACTTCAGGGCAGATTTTATACATACCAAGATAAAATAAAGGCAATTCTCCCTACAATCTTTCCTGTTTAACATGTCAGGGAAGTTGTTTTATTCCATGAGCGTCCCCTGCTGTAGACACTTCAGGGCATTTTTTATACATGCCTGAATATAATACAGCAAAACAAGTTGCCAAAAGTAAGCCAAGATCGCCATCTAGTGGTTACACATTGCACTACAGGAGAGAGCCATGCATTAATCCCTCTGTCTGCCCATCTGGCAGCAGTTTCAAAAAGTTTGCAAAAAGTTTCTAAATGGGTAATTTGAATGATAGAGTATGATTATATCATGGTGGCTTACATCCCATTCTGGATTTGAGATGTATGAATTTCACTGTAATGAAATGTCAATTCAGAATGTTGATGCACAAACAAATAATTTCAGAATTACAGCCAGCGGGCTGGTTTGTGGCAATAGATTTGAAGGATGCTTATATTCCTATGCCCTTGAGGCTTCAAAGCATCAGTGTTTTGAATTATCTTGAAGATTGGTTGGTGTTAGCTCACTCAGACTGTCTTGCTGCCCAACACCGAGATGTCATTCTCAGCCATTTGAGCAATCTAGGGCTGCGAGTGAACATAGACAAGAGTGTCCTGTAGCCAAGGAAACAGACGTACATGTTCCGGGCTGGTTGAATTTAGGGGCGGATCTCCTGTCAAGACAGGGTCTGTTACCCGGAGAATGGACATAACATCCTCAGATTGTGAAACAAATCTGGAGGATGTTCGGCAGACTGGAAGTGGACCTTTTTGCTAAAAATACAAATACGCAACAAAAGTTTCAAAATGGGTAATTTTAATGATAGGGCATGATTATATCATGGCAGCTTACATATGGCAGCATTGGCTGTTGGTACAGTGCTTTTTTGCAGAAGCGTTTTGGGCTGGGGTTACAAAGTTTTAAATCTATGTTGCTGCTATAGCGGCTGAACCTACACTTATCAATAGAGTCTCTGTTAGTAAACATTCTCTTGTCTCTCGTTTTACGAGGGGGTGCCTGGATCGAGCCCTTGACAAAAGTTATTGGTACATTTTTGGCTCTTAAAACGGCCTTGCTAGTGGCATAGTTTATGACAGTTGGTGATTTGCATGCCCTGTCGATCAATTCCTTGTGTATTGATTTTGCGCCAGGGTGTTCAAGGGTTGTTGCTCACAGACCATTAATTTTCAGACTTTCTCTCCTCCTCCATTTGAGTCGGAGGAGCATGAAATTTTACATATAAAATTTGCCCAGTTTAGGCCCTGTGAGTTTATGTTGACCGTAATAGCCAGTGGCGTAATCAGAACAGTTGTTTGTGTGCTTTGGTGGCCGCAACAGAGGTGTTTCTGTGCCCAAGCAAAGACTGTCTCATTGGCTTATTGATTTAATTTCAAGTGCTTATGAAGTGCGCGGTTTAACTTTGCCTTCGGGTATTCGAGCCCATTCTATGAGGAGCACAGCATTTCTCTCTGTTGGAACAGGAGTAAATTCATAATTCCTTTTATTTAGATGCTTTAGCTCACTTGTGTACCACTGTATGTTTGCCACATGGGCTTAGACAATTGGTAGCTACTGTTTGCATGGTGTGAATGTATTTAGTTCTCATAGCAATCATACGCAACTCGAGTTCCACTAAAGGGAACATCTCTGTTTCATTTGTAACCTTGGTTCCCTGGCGGGAATGAGACACTGTATATTTGGCCATACTCTCTAGCAGCTGCATAGGCTTGTGCATTTAGCAGAAAATCAGACTCAATGGCACAAAAGCGAGCATCTTTATTAAGCCTGTGATGTAGCTTCCTAGTGGGCGTTGCTTAAGTGCAATCAGCCAATAAATTGGCATGATTTTATAAGGACTTCAGACCACGTGACAATCGGATGGTGTCCCATAGTGATCATACACAGCACCTTGTTCCCCTCAGGGAACCAAGGTTACATACAGTACGTAACTGAGACCTTTTATGGAATAAGAGTGATAGGGGGTAGAACGCAGAAGGTGACGTTAGTTAGAAAGAAAAATAAATGGAGAGAGAGATTACAATTCTAGGTTGTAAAAAGGGCAGAGTGTGTGGTGAAGAGAGCAGGTACACAAAAACCAAAGTCCAGAGTGTAGCCGATATGCTGATAAGGACAAAGCCTGGTGCTATAACCCCTGCTGTTACCCTAATCCATTTTAGTAATGCTAAAGCCCAGGGCAGAAGACTCCTTCATCCATTTGGTGTCAGGATACAAAAAAATCAGAGGTCACATCTGTGAGCCAATATCGTTAAGTGAGCATCCCAAAGCCATTGTCTTTAATAAAAGCATTTACCTTTTCATGAGTAGGGTCTAAAATCCTCTGCAGTGCCCCCTGGAGTGAGTTATTTTTTACACTGCACAGCTGGTAGAGGGAGGTAGTGTAGAATTTATTTTTTTTTGTATTTAATTACAATTTTTGATTTCTTGTCATAAAAAAATGCATTCAAAAATACAGGAAAAATATGAACAAATGGGTTATGTCTGCTGTACAATTTTTGTTTGATTTTTTTTTTTTTTTTTAATTAGCTCTGTAAAAAACAAATGAACAAATAATATCAGCAGTCTAGCTTGCCTATGCACTGTTTGATCTCAGACTCTGTGTGTGTTTAGTGGTTGACCGATATGGGTTTTTCAATGGCTGAAGCTGATAGCAGGGTGGCTGATAGGCCTATACAATGCCGATTAATCACACAATTTTAGTATCTAACATAAACATATAATTGCTCAAATAAACAAACTATTTTTTAGCAATGTATTTACTCAATTTCAAACAAAACTATGTAAAAAAATAATCTAAAAAATAATATTGTATTTTAAATGATAGATAGAAGTTTCTTCTGATTTTTGATTAGTCATCAAATTTTTGTAATTTATTTGTTTTTTTAAAATGAAGGGGAGAAATCGGAACTCTAAGCAAATAAGTTATTGTGCCCAATGGTCAACAGATGTAGATATAAAGTCCTGTCTTATAGGTAAAAATGCTAATCACCTTTTATATACAGACATCACCTGTCAATCATCTTGAGAATGCGCATGTACATTAGCTATAAAAGCATGGAATGTTTTTTTTTTTAGCATAATCTGAGGTAAAGAATCACCATTTATGATACCATTGTTGCTAGATTTGAATGCTATTTGAAACATGTTTATTGTATAACAAAGCAGGCAAAGAGTGGGGATCTAAGTGCAGCTTTATTAAAAAGAACAAAAAACTTGGAATAAAGAAATAACAGGGGACCTGGCACAGAGCATAACAAAACATGCAAGAACTGACAAATAAACTGGGGAAAACAATGGCTTAAATACACAAGGGAAACAAGGAACACCTGGGGAAACAATTAGGGAATGAGAACCAATCAGGGGAAAACCAATCATAAAATTAAACTACAAAGGACTACAAAAACCTAACAGGAAACAGGAACTAAACTAAACTTCAACATAAAAGCACAAAAACAAAAGACAACAGGGAACGTGACACGTTTATCATAATCTTGACCAACCATTTTGGAGATTTTGGTCTTTCCACATTCAAGTAGATAGGAGCTGCACTGTCATGACTGGAAATAGCCTCCCGAGAGCATTACAAAGATGGCCGATAGTGGACTGACTTGCTTGAAACACTTTGGTTGCACTCATGCCCTCCTGTGGATCCAGCCAGCAGCAGCAATCTCCTGACATTTTAAATGGCCTGGATCGCCTGCTTGGATAGTGTACCACTGGCCATCATGATTTGTGAATGAGAGGAACTTTTGAACCTGATCCTGAAGTTTTGATTCTAGCTGATAGAATACACGCTTTAGGGGAAGATATTAGAAAGTGCTTGACGGAAGAAAACACTGGATTTTCATGAGGTTCGTGAATTATATCTGTTTAAAGGAGATATCTGCATATTTGCAAATGGTATATAATTGAAGTTTTATTGATATTTGCTTTTTACCATTAGAAAATATTGTTAAAAGTGACAGGGAAATGCTGAGGAGAGGCTGATAGAATACATGCTTTAGAGATAAATTAATGAGCGCTCCAAATGATGCTGGATATGCTCAAGTTGTGAGGTTGGATTATTACATCTGTTTAAATGAGATATGTAGACAGAAGTTTAAATTAATTGATATCTGCATTTTTATCATTAGACAAGACATGGGAAGCATGGGAAGATCGCATTTAGATATGATGGCTGTGCATACACAAGCTGTGAACTGTTATAGTGGTACTTTGGTGACAATTTTGCTGTTTGACAAATGACAACTGCTACTAATGTAAACAAATGGCAGCACACATCGGAGGAAGATCGCGTTTGATGTATTGACTGTGCGTATAAGAGCTGTAAACTTTTTATTGTGGTACTTTGGTGACGATTTGGATGTATATAAAATAAACTTATTCCATGGTTTAAAAGACTGTATGAGTAATTGTTTGAGCAAATATAAATAACAGTTGCTTGACCAGTGCTGCCTGTGTCGGCGTGAAAGCCGAATCTGGCAGCTTGTACCGTAACTGGCTGTTGCAGAAACGCATATGAGTGTTATTAACCGTCACACTGTGTGTCACAGTATGTATGAAAGGGTTAAAAGGCAAATATCTTCACGTGGATGGGACTTTTGATGAGCCCCTTAAATAGAAAATAACTTGCATAAAGTAAGTGGTGTATTTTATAATGACTAGTAGAAGCCTGAAAAAGGGATTAAAATGCTAGGTAAAAGATGTTATAAAGACAAAGTGTCTGACAAACTGTTGCAACGAGATGTTATAAATTATACCATTCACCATTATTTGCCACATAAAATGTTATACAAGTGGCTACTTGTGCAGGAGCGGTTTTAGACCATTTCAGGATCAACACTGCAGCTTTGTTCTCTCTCTCCTAGTTAGTTGTGCTTTTCTTTTTTTCTTGTGCCTGTACCCAAAGGTACGCATATTAATCTGTATATACTATTAGGTTGAAGTGCATTGATGAGGTGAGCTTCGTGTATAAGAGCCTTTATCACTGTAGGTAAGGCATTTATTTGGGCTTTATTGGGGTGGTTTATAAGTGTTCCAATTTGATGTGTTTAAGTGTATTCATAATAAATTTGCCATTGCAGGTGTGGTGTGGCCCTATAACGCTAGCTGCTGTTTCTTCAAAACTGTTTCTATATGTCTGTTCCTGTGTGCGGAGTTCCTTCATTATTTGTTTTGACAAACTTGTTGCACTACATTTGTCTTGTTTCTGCATTGTACAGTGCAAAACATTAAATTAAAGACAGTGGAAAACAATATCTTATTATAAATAACATAAGTGTGTACTGAATGTTTTCAGAAATGAAAACATGAATGTGAGAGGGTGGGGCCAGGTCATGATTTTAAACACCTGGCCCCTTATCAGGCTAATCAAGCCTCCGAGAGGGATAAAGGCTGACAGCGGACGGTGGTGTGACAGAGAGAGATCGTTTATGGGCAACTGTCCATCTTATGTGTGTGTTTGTGTTGTTTGGTTTATTTCTTCATTAAATTATTATTAATATTTTTAAGCCGGTTCTCACTTCATCCTTTCCATTGTTCCCTTTACACTGACATATAAACATGCAAAAATATGTTTTATAATGAATGCTTGCCAAATAAGAGCAGTCTCTAATGAGTTGGGCTGAGGTGCATTCAAAAGGCAGATAATCAGATCCAGATCGGGTTTTGTGATAATAACATGGGAAATTGCAATATAAAAGTAACTTAACTTGCACTTACATTTACACCAGCACATATACTCCACATTAAGTAGAACTGAAACTGATATGGTAGAATGGGATTATCTTTTTAAGATTTTGGAAATAAATGGGTTTGAGAACACTTGTTTTGGATGGATTAATTTACTTTAGATACCTGGTAGCTGTGGTGCAAACAAATTGATTCATTTTAGATTATTTTACTCTGGACAGGGGCACCCGGCAGGGTTGCCGTCTTGCCTTGGAACCATTAGCAGCTGTGATAAGAAATGAAGATGATTTTCCAGGGGTGGTGGCAGGAGGTATGGCTTATAAGCTTTTGCTTTACGCAGATTTTATTATTTGTCTCTGACCCCACAAGATCTATGCCTTGCCTCCACAGAATTATTAATTCCTTTTCTAAGTTTTCGGAATACAGAGTCAATTGGCCTAAATCCGAAGTTTTGACTCCGAGAGCATACTGCCCAGAAACGGCTTTTCAGCGGGTGCCTTCCAGTGGCCTAAACAGGGCATTAAGTATGACAAAGGTGGGCTAGGCCAACCCAAGATTTAGTTTTATTATTATGCATTTGGTCTCAGACATTTGGCTCATTGGTTGCTTCCACCTGAGAGAGCCCCTCCCTGGTTTTGTATAGAAAAATAAATTATCGCCCATATCTTGCCATTGCGAAGTCTTTCTAATAAACTAACCGGAGAAGTTAAGTCACACCCCGCTATCTCACATTTGCACTTGGTATGGACAAAAATGTCCAGGGTGTTTAATTCTGACATTTATTTAAATGTTGCCTCGAATATATGGATGAACCCAAAATTACAAATGAATAAATCAGCTTTCTGCTGGTCAGAGTGGATTGTGAGGGAGGTTAATACGCACTGTGACCTAATATGAGTGTTGAGATCTTTTGCAAATATGGTTCAACATTTTAGGATTCCCAGATCTCAGTTGTTTAGGTATTTACAGCAGCACCATCTGCTCAGTGCTATTTTTGGGGGTAGCATATACCCCCCTAAAGCGGCAGATACTCTGGAATTGGTGATTATTGCCTTTGGTAAAGGTTATGACGCATCAGTGAATAATTCCCTTTTATTTCAGAATCTGGGGATTGAAGCTTCAACTTCTCTCAAGAGATTATGGCAGAAAGATTTAAACTTGGAATTGGAGGAGGGAGTGTGGGCTAGGATTCTAAAAAAATTTACATCTAGAGATGCAAGGGTGAGTCTGATGCAATTTAAGATTCTGTTGGACCCCCTATAGATTGTATATCCCTTTAAAGTGATAGCTCAGCCATCATTTTATATTCCATCATCATTTCCCTACCCTCATGTTATTCCAAACCCATGTGACTTGTATTCTGCGGAACACAAAATATGTTAGACAGAATGTTATGGACTGACAGTTTAGGTCACCTTTCAATTTCAAAACACATTCACTGAAAACAAATGGTGACCAAGGCTAACATTCTATCTAAAATCTCCTTATTATGTTGCATGGAAAAAATAAATTCATATGGGTTTGGAAGAAGATGATGGTGAATGATGACAGAATTTCCATTAATAATAATAATAATAATAATAATAATTATGTAATACATGTTAAATGTGGATTATGTAATGGAATGTAGGGAGTTAATGTCCATTATGTAATTTGTGAAAGTAACAATATATTCACTACTTGAGTACTCTTACAATTGGATACTTTTTTCTCTTACACAAGTAATTACTTATGTTAGTACTTTATTTCTAAATGTGTAATTCTTTTTTTAAAGTAATTGTACTTTTACTTGAATACAATTTGTGGCTACTCTACCAACCTCTGACTATGGTATGATGCACCATTGGACATATTCTAGTTTCTCTCTCTCTCTCTCTCTCTCTCTCTCTCTCTCTCTCTCTCTCGTTCTCTTTCTGTCATCTCCACCACACAAACACACACAAAAGCGTTTTTTTTTTCTTTTTTTCCCCATTTGCATGTGGATTAAGTAAAGTTAAGTTATTCCTGGCATTCTACTGAAACCCCTTTCTGCTGTTTTTATAATCTAAATGGCTCCTTTGTGGCCTGATATTGAAAGTGAAAAAAGCAACAAAACAACTTTCGATTTTCTTGATCCATGTAAATTGTGTGAATCAATCAGCATATCTTCCACTGGCTTAGCAGCCATCTAGCCTTATCAGCTGGTCACTCATAATTCTGAGTGCAGTTAAATGCTATCAGAAATTCTGCCTTTCTCCTCCAACATATTTGCATTTTCAATATGGGTGGTTTAAGAGATCAAGGCTGCAGAGAGGGATTTTGGCAATTGATTCCTGCTGCCATCATTACCAGCAGAACGTTACAGATAGGAGAGTAGGAATGGGGATTTAGCTAGAGCGTCACACTTCCTTGGTGATTTCGCCTGTTAGGGCAGTGTGAATTTCTTTCCTCTTTTTTTTGGCAGAATGGCTAATGTCCCAGTGTTTCAGATGTGAAGTGGCTTTGTGTTTCAATGGAAGGCCTGATCTTTTTATGTTAATATTTTAGGTTAAAATGTAAATTTAGCTTTATTTATAAATTGCTAAAAAAACAAACAGACAAACATTATTTCAATAGAAAATGTAATGTCAACACTTTCACCAAGGTTCCATTTATTAATATTCAATAATGCATTAGGTATCATGAACAAACAATGAACAATGTACAGTTGAAGTCAGAAGTTTATACACACCTTTTAACAAAATACATTTTAACTCAGTTTCTCAAAATACCTAACATTTAATCATAGAAAATATTCCCCATCTTAGGTCAATTAGGATCACTACTTTATGTTAAGATTGTGAAATATCAAAATAATAGTAGAGACATTGCTTAATTTCAGCTTCTATTTCCTTCACCATATTCCCAGTAGGTCAGAAGTTAACATACAATTTGTTATTATTTTGTAGCATTGTTTTTAAATTGTTTAACTTGGGTCAAACTTTTTGGGTATCCTATCTATGATGCTGCCACCCCAATGCTTTATTGTTGGGATGGTGTTCTTTAGCTTGCAAGCCTTACCCTTTTCCTTCAAATATAACAATTGTCACATCTGGCTTTTTATGGCCATTTTGGAGCATTGGCTTCTTCCTTGCTGAGCAGCCTTTCAGGTTATGTCTGTATAGGACTAATTTTACTGTGGATATAGATACTTGTCAACCTGTGTCCTCCAGCATCAAGATCCTTTGCTGTTGTGCTGGGATTGATTTGCACTTTTTGCACCAAACTACATCATTTTCATCTCTAGGAGACAGAACGTGTCCCTGAGTGGTATGATTGCTACATGGTCCCATGGTGTTTATACTTGCATACTTCTTTTGTACAGATGAATGTGGCATTCATCTGTACAGGCATTTGGAAAGGTGTTTGGAAATTGCTCCCAAGGATGAACCAGACTTGTGGAGGTCCACAATTGTTTTCTGAGGTCTTGGCTGGTTTCTTTTGATTTTCCCTTGATGTCGAGCAAAGAGGCACTGAGTTTGAAGGTAGGCCTTTAAATACATCCACAGGTACACCTCCAATTGGAATTTTCAAAGCTGCTTAAAGGTACAGTTAACTTAGTGTATGTAAACTTCTGACCCTCTAAAATTGTGATATAGTCAATTAAATGTGAAACAATCTGTCTGTATCACTGCAGCAATATCTATTGGTGAGTTTGTATATTTCTGTGGTTTCACCAGACTTTTCAGGTGCAAATAGCTGTACAGTGTGGCAGATCCTATTTACTCTGGGGTGAAAATAAACACTCCATTAATGTTTTTTGTCAAGTGTTTTTGTATCATTAACAGTTTATTTTCCTGGGGCCTGGGTAGCTCAGTGAGTATTAACGCTGACTACCACCCCTGGAGTCGTGAGTTCGAACCTAGGGTGAGCTGACTGACTCCAGACAGGTGTCCTAAGCAACCAAATTGTCCCAATTGCTAGGGAGGGTAGAGTTACATGGGGGTAACCTCCTCATGGTCTCTATTATGTGGTTCTCGGTGGGGCGCATGATGAGTTGTGCGTGGATGCTGCAGAGAATAGTGTGAAGCCTCCATATGCAAAAATGTCTCCATGGTAATGCGCTCAACAAGCCCCTTTATAAGATGTGTGGATTGATGGTCTCAGATGCGGAGGCAAGTGAGATTCGTCCTCTGCCACCTGGATTGAGTCACTACACTACCACGAGCACACACATCTACATTGGACACATCTACATTACTCAACACTCTGTTGAGGGCCAGTACAACATCATTGGCTCAGTGACCATTACACATATCCATACTGTAGCATGTAGTTGGGATATGTATATTTGCTGATACTGTATCTTGGTAATGTATAATACTACACAGTTTAGCTTTCTGCAGCACTGACTGCAGATGTCTGTCAAATTTCCACAAAGCCCTGCAACATCCTTTCAGGACATTATACTTAGATTTATTTGATCCACCCTTAGTTTCTTTTTCCAAAACTGTCAAGGCAGTTTATAATATAGCTGTGAAAAGACATTTAGAATATTGCAGCTACGTCAAATGTTCATTAACCATTTCAGATTTAAATCACCAATCAGACCATCAGCTTTAGAAATAGCCTTAAATGCTCTTAATCTTTCCCTCAAAAACACTCACCTCTAAATTACTTGTGAAAAGAAATGAAATGTTCTTTCATTTCACAGTCATCTCCCACCTTCTTTTATGTGACTATAGAGCAGTACATATAATAGACTATTGTAATTGCTGTTTTGTTTTCATGGTTATATCATTTGTTTTAAAAATCATCAATAGCAAAATTTTATGCTTAACTTCAGCACATGCTATCAGATCACTCTTACCCCTACCACGCATCTGCGATGCTGGGGTTGAAAACTAGACCAGGGGTGTGTTTCCCATACAGTGACATAAATCACTTCTTAACCACCATAGTAAAATGCATTGTTGGACAAAGTAACTCACAACTGTTCCCCAAAACCGTAGTTACTATGTCGCACATCCATTGTTTGAACCACATTGGTTCAACAACATAGATAAGTCATTAATGAAGTTACGCAGGGGGTGGAGTAACAACTTCCATGAATATTAAATGAGAAAAGCTAATGCTGCATGCACTGTATAATGCAACAGATAGATTGTGCTGCAATAGGGGGGTTTCCCTCTACATCAGACTTCGGTGTTCCCCCGACGCACTTGAGTACATACGCACATGCACACTCTTCAAAAACATATAAACACCACTTTTGCATTAACATAAACACATAAAAGCAGTATTTTCAGACAGAAATTGTGTGTTATAAAGCACTTTCTCTTAACAGCCTTTAATCCCTAAAATGGCTGTATTCACAATTATGTGATGTTTCAGAATGTCACTTTCTGCAAAACCCCGGAATAAGTTGTATTCTTAAATGCAAGTAAATGTGGTCAAAGTGCTGACAGAATGAAAGATATACAGCATATGGAATAAAATATATAAATGCCTCAGTGAAGTTAAATGATGTCCATACAGATGTTTGCGAATTTTTGTTGGAACTACGATTTCTGGAAACAACAAATCATTGAACTATGTTGGTAAAGTGACCATAGTTGGCTAACGATGCTTTTGGGAAATGCACCCCACAGCAGTTGATTCATTGCTGGCTGAGCATGCAACAGTCTTGATAATGGCAGCTATTATTAGCATTATGAGATTTTATGGATCCATCCTCCAGCACACCCTCCAGGGGTACACTATCAAATTGCTAATGGTCTGCAACACATACCAAAACATGCTCTCAGGCTTATTATCCAGACTGTCCGGTGTATGTGTGTTGTGGTGCATATTGACTCTTGGTCTTGGATGGATTATATCATCATATTGCCTAAAGGAGGCAGAGCATCAGAGAAAACCTACATGGTGAACCTCAGAAGAATATATGAAGCACAGAGATGCAAAGTACAGTTGACCGTTTCTGGAGTACTGGGGCTTTGTAACCCATGCGAAGTTTAAGAGCACACAGATCTGATGAAGCCCAGAACACAAAAGGCCCTTCCCCTGCCAAGCTTGATAAAGTAATCCCTTCTCATTTATATCTCCTCTCAATTCTATACCTGCTTTGATTTCCTTTGCCTCTTTCTCTCTCTCCATCTATCTCACCTTGATTCTTCTGATACTGGAATTGCTTTGCGAGTGTAGTGATATCCCAGACTGACTGTTAATCTGACTTCTCCCTCACTTTAAAGTGTACCATTATCAGCTGCTGAAATGTGATGGCCTTGCATTTCACTATAGCTGTGCGAGTGGTGTTTACCTATCACCCTTTCCCTTCCCCTCATTGTGTGGTGTTTAAGGCACTGCAGTGTGCTCTATATGTTGTCTATGTTGTTAATTGTGCAGTGTCCTCATTCTATCCTGCAAATATCTTAAATGTTTAGGTCAAGTAGGGTATGATGACAGCCCTGAATAGTAAACAATATTAATTATTGCCTCCTCCCTACATGCTAAAACATGACCTGTGTACAACCGGGCCATATCTGAATTGGTGCAGGCTGTGCACCTCTGTGGGATTTTGAGCCCCACAGGCGGTTTACCAACCAAACAAATAAATAATTAATTATGTTTGACTTGCAGATGAGGTCAATTTAATCTTCCCTGATAAAAAAAAAATTCCATTCTGAAATAAAAGCACTTTGTTATTAATTAAAATTTCATAGAACAGTGGAGATGCCAGGAGTGAAGGTCAAAGCCATAGCCTATTTGCCCATTTTCAGATGATATATGTACAGGCTTCATGGTTGTGTCATCTTTTGGAATTAGGTACAATCCATTTTAAAATAGAAAAATCATGAATCGGATGTTTACCAATGGCTAGCTCATTCCTACCTATCAGCACCCCTTAGGCTTCTATTGGCAAGTTTCTTTATAATGGTCCACAGAGGTCTCAATAACCAATTTAGATATTAGATTACAAAAAGCCATCTGGATAAGCCTGAATGAATGCCTTGCCCCAGTACCCACATTGTGGTCTTGCTACTAAAGGCATTGATAAACTGATGGAGAAGTTCCCTTTCGTTCTTCATTCAGGGATGAAGAACACCGCTGTGGGAGGGGTTTAGAAGTACATTTAAATACGAGGATGCTACAACCGGGCACTAATTAACATACACTTTCATTGTATGGACCTACAGAGCTTAGATTTGAGATATTTTTGGGTGAACTATCCCATTAAGAATCTTATTATTTTAGTTAAAAACAGAGACAAGACATCTGGACCAGCAGGTGCCTCTCTGTTCAAGCATTCACTACAGAAAATCAATTACAATGTACTGAATTGGCATATAAGCCAGCCATCCATACAGTCCCAAAGGTGAAACTGCACAATGCGTTTAGAAGACACAGAAGGGATGTTTGTTTTAGCCTGTTTAATAATATAATTTGCTGGTAATTTTTCGTTGAAACTATATATAAGTGGGGTGTCTCAATTATGTAAAAAATATTTCAACTCTGTGAATCAATGAAATTTTCTTCCTTCATGAACATGAAGGATATTAGATTATGTGAAAGTGCATACTGAAAGTTTACTCTAACTGACATATATATTTTGAACTTTTATTCATTTTAACCTAAACTATAATGAATCAGATATTTTGAAATGATACATATACTATATAAATAGTCATCAAAAGTGTGCTAAGATATTGGTGTGTAAACGTAGTATACTGCATGTGTGTGTGTGTGTGTGTGTGGATGAGTTTGGGTGGTTTACAAGGACATTTTGTTAGATTACAAACTGGTAATTACAATGGTATTATGCTGTAAATGTGGTTTATAAGGACATTTATAGTGTCCCCATAATTAAAATCACTTTTAAAAAAACATACTAAAGATGTTTTTTTTTTTTTTTTTTTTATAAAATGCAGAAAGTTTTTGTGAAGGTTGGGTTTAGGGGTAGGGGTAGGTTTAGGAGATATAATCTATAGTTTGTACAGTATACAAATTATTATGTCTATGGAAAGTCCTCATAATGATAGGTAGACCAACTTGTGTGTGTGTGTGTGTGTGTGTGTGTGTAACCAAGTGGAGAGATTTCATGAAATATAACTCTAATCATAAATTGGATGTGGCCCCTTTAAGAACTCCTTGTGTTGCGCATGCGTGCTGGTTAAGAACCTGAGAGCATACGTTATGCAGGAGAGTTCCCGGTTTAAAATTATTTGGGTAAATACCATATTTTACACAAAATGCTCATAAATTGCATTAACTATGTTTTCAGGAGAGTTGTATGTTAAAATTGAGTGTTTTGTGTTATTTTTGAAGGATGGATATGGATTGCTGTCACAGTCTGTCTGCACCCTTTTCAAGGACTCTTATTTGAAGTTCTCTCCCTCACTACACTTCCCAGAAGTCACTGCCCTAATCACTCCATTATCCTCACCTGTGTGTCATCCCCTCCTTTAGTTCCTAAGTGTATATATTCCCTCTAGTTCTGTCAGTCTGGGTCAGTCCTTGAATTGTGATGGTTGAATAGTTATGTTTGTAGTCCTATAGTTAAACAAGTGATGTTTGGATAGTGAAGTTTGTATTGTTATGTTTATACTCCAGCGTGTGTTCTACTCCAGCGTGTGTTCTACTCCAGTGTTTGTACTACTCCAGTGTTTAATATTAAAGGATTTAAAGTTTCTACTCCTGCATCTCCTATCCTCCTTGACTCCTAAGACACCCTAACTTTACAATTGCATGTGTGAAGTTTGACCACATTCTGTGCACACATGTGAAAACTGTTTATGTAGAATTAATCATATCTCATTTAATGATTATTATTTAATCAAAATATGTGAATGTGTTTTCCAATTCAGTGAATAACTGTAATACTGTATGTGAAAATGTGTAATGAGAATTCTGTTGATTTGAACTGCAATACATAACTGCAAGCCTTGTTAAAAATGCATAAAATGCATTAGAGTTATTTAAGCATGTGTTAAATGCATAAAATGCTGTGAATGATATAAACATGTATTAAGGTGATGTATGCTGAAGCATATGGGTAAGCTAATGATCTGTTTTTGTTTTCTTTTGACAATAACCTCAACCTTATTTCATTACGGTATTTCATTGTACCTTGTATTTTCATAAAAATTTTAAAATGCAATATGTTGCCCAATTTTTCCCTTTTTTTAAAACAGTCATCAGATAAAACCCTAACAATATGCATTTTTTGTGTCCAATGTGGTTATTTACTGTACATACTGTTGTATACTCTGCATACACCAATCAGCCACAACATTAACACCACATGCCTAATATTGCGACGGTCCCTCTAGTGCCGCCAAAAGAGTGCCAACCCGCATCTCAGAATAGCATTCTGAGATACTATTCTCCTCAACACAATTGAACAGAGCGGTTATCTTACCATAGTTACAGTAGAGTTACCATAGACTTTGTCAGATCGAACCAGTCTTGCCATTCTCTTTTGACCTCTCACATCAACAAGGCATTTCTGTCCACAGAACTGCCGCTCGCTGGATTTCTTTTGTTTCTCGCACCATTCTCTATAAACACTAGCGACTGTTCCATGTGAAAATCCCAGGAAATCAGCAGTTACAGAAACTCAAACCAGCCTGTCTGGCACCAACAAGCATCCATGCGATTATCTAATAACCCAATCATGCAGATACAGGTCAGGAGCTTTAGTTAATTTTCACATCAACCAAAGAATAGTGAAAAATGTGATCTCAGTGATTTGGACCATGGTATGATTGTTTGTGCCAGATGGGCTGGTTGTCATGCACAACAGTCTCCAGAATTTACTTCAAATAGTGGCAATATCAAAAAACATCCAGTGAGTGGCAGTTCTATGGATGGAAATGCCTTGTTCAGGGTTCCAGTGGATCCTCAAAAAGTCTTAAAATTTCTTATATTCCGTTTTCCAAAATTTAAGGTCATAAAAATTCTTAAACATTTTAAATGTTAAAATAAATGTCTCAATTATTATTCAAAGTGGTCTTAAATTTTGAGCGGAAAGACAGGAATCTTGATATGACATAATGTGATTATCAAACTTCAAAAGATTATGATCTGATTAAATAAATGCATGTGCTACACCCTTCAGAGTGAAAGCGCAGCACTGTTGTATTTTCTCCAAGTACGTGGGGGCTTGTGAGTGTTTCCTGCTATTGCACAGCAGTTTGTTATCAATAGGCCATATCGGAAAATTATGACATGCGATTATTAATGATCAGTTGTTGATGATGATGATAAAGTGTTGATGAAATATGACAGTGTTTACTTTTAATTGTTTATATTGTAATATGTTGAAGATTATCGTAGAAGTGCACATTTCATTTCCCTTATCTGTTTGAATGAGCAGCTGGAAGCAGTGAAGTACATACATATCAAAATATGGGTTCCCCGTGTATTTCAGCCTTTAAAGTTAAAATATTCGTGCTATGAATCTCTTTTTCTTTTCTCTTTCTTTTAATGTGAGATATATGTGGAAAACATGTCATGAGTATTTTAAACTTGCAAATATCCTACCCTGTTTTACTGATAAGAATTAAGGCCATGTTGAATGTGTGCCCCTGCCTGTAAGAGTCTGTGATATATTAATTATTTTGAGATAGTGTGGGTTTGTTTTGGTGTGGGGATAAGGTATTAATTTTATTTATTCAGGTCTTGAAAAAGGTCTTAAAAAGTCTTAAATTTTATTTTAAAAACTCTGAAACAACCCTATTGTTGATGAGACAGGTCAACAGAGAATTATAATTTTCTCTGGATTTATTATTTATTTATACTGTATATATACTGGGTTCAGGTCTGGAGATTGTGCTGGCCATGACATGATCTTGATCTTGTGCTCCTCCATCCACAGGCATGGAACATTGTCCTGCTGAAAAAAACAGTCCTCAGATTTGGGGAACATTGTCAGAGCACAAGGAAGCAAATCTTCTTCCAGGATAACCTTGTACGTGTTTTGATTCATGAGTCCTTCACAAAGAGGAATCTGCCCGATTCCAGCCTTTCTGAAGCAACCCCAGATCATTACAGATCCTCCTCCAACTTTCACAGTGGGTGCGAGACACCATAGTTGTGGGCCTCTCCAGGTCTATCCATTGGATGACCAGGTGGAGGATCAGTGATGATGATTTGTCATTTTATGCAAATAAATTCTCTAAATAACATTATTTTTATTTGGAATTTGGGAGAAAGGTTGTCAGTACTTTATAGAATAAAACAAAAATATTTGTTTACTCAAACACTTGCCTCTAAGTTGTAAAGAGAGATATATATATATATATATATATATATATATATATATATATATATATCTTTACGTGTGTGTGTGTGTGTGTGTGTGCTTAACTAAATTCGAACTGCTGGCCCCAGAGGCCAAAGCTGGAAGTGATGCTGAATGTCGAAGCACTTCTAAGCTCTGGTTTCTGGGCAAAGGTCCACAGAGGGGTACCAAAAGTGAATAGAAAAGCAAGTTGCTTTCAGTTTAAATGATGTACAGTAATACAGGAAAGAGGAATGCATGTTTTATCAACCATGCAGGCAAATGCCCACCCTAAACATAACTGTCAGTGGAGTAAAAATGTAATTTTAGAGTGTACATGTAAACTCAAAATCAAACTCATCATTGTTTGTGTGAACTCGATTACTTCCTTTTTTTTCCCACACGGCACCACAGCTGATGTTTCTGATACCCCTTTTGCACCAATATGGTTCAGGAGCCGGTGCAAATTCTTGAACCATTCTGTGCTTTACCACAGCAGAAAATTCAGTTCCGAGTCAGAAAAAAAACATTAACATTAAACATTAACAAAAGTTAGCAGGAAAAATTACGTCAGGGGCCAGAAGGTGATATAATGTTTTGTCACTAGGTAAAGTTTTTCAAAATGGCATAAGATATCAAGTCTTTTTTTCAGAGAATTTTGTCAAAAGTTTTTGTACTTTATACTTAAAACAAGAGTCCTCTGCAGCTGATCTTGGTAAGTCATTACATTTGCTAACTTTGTTAGCTTTCCTTACACTTTTGGTGTCTTATTTATGTGATGTCTCTGTTCGGTTCTCATGTCAGTTTGAGCTGCATGATTAATAGTTAAAAGATTGCGATCTGGATTCAGACACCCACACGATCTCATTTCTAAATGACACCAATTGTGTTGCAAGGGTGCAGCCATGATTAGCTAGGAGTGTGACGGAATATCTGCACAGATCAATATTTTAATAGCCACCGACAGATGCTAAAAAAATACCATCATTACCCAGATCTGACTAAATTTGCTACCCATATACTGTTTGATCACAGCTGGCTGCTTTCAAATGCTCACATGCATGTGTCTGCCCCAGACCATGTGTGCAGAGCGTTGAGTGTAGTGGTGATAATTCCAATTTAGCGGAGAGCACCTTTTTGAAGATTCCGCTCCTCTCTCTAAGGCCGCTCAGTGCCGCTCGCTCAACCCAGTATGCACTTTGAGATATGCTGGTTTGGAAATCTGCAAAATAAGCAATCGGCCTGAGGTTCTGGAGCTCAAACGTTGTTTTTGTGAAGTTGCAAACCTTATAGCCTAAAACAATGCAAAGTATAAATCAAAGTTAAGAACGAGGAAATCGAAAGGGAGTGTGGAGAGACGCATATTACTTTTGGAATCGTATGCGTCACATTACCAGAGAGCACAAGGATGTGCTACGCGGACAAGGTAGTGCAGCAAAAGGTGAGCTAGAAGGCTACACTACTATTCGAAAATAAATTAATAGACAAGTAATGTACCTTGATGTTTTGCCATCATGTCAGTGCAGCTGCCAGCTAGATGCAGGCCCGGTTCTGCAGGGTTGCAAACGTTAAAGCACCCTCAATTGAATATGTAAGTTTAATAATACAGTGATTCTTGAGATCAGGGACAAAACATGTCAACCAGATAAAACACAATTTGTGGGTAAAATTTACTTAATATTACACACACTCTTATCCAGAAGACTAAAAAGGATAATGAAAGCACAACTAAATATTATTTAATGTTGTTTTATAAATGTTTTTAATTCTAAATGATATGATATGTATCCAGTGTCTGTAAAAACCCTTGTCCGGAAGCAGGTGTCATTACATTACAATAGCTTAAAAACAACTAAAAGTAATTTTAAATTAAATGTTATATTTACTATGTGTAAGTAGTACAGTAATTAATTTAATGAGCATCAAAAGTTACAACTGAAAAACTGATTTTAATGTAGTTTTAAGACGATTCAACTTGTGTCCTGGGTTTTTGTCAACACCGTCAGACCTTTTTTTAAATAAAAAAAATCAGGAATTATTGAGGGCAGCTAAAACTCTGAGGACCCCTTTATCACTTCCTTGTTCTTTCAAATGCCATGAGACCACTCTAGCTCTGGTAAGTTTTAAATATTCTTTTAATTGTATACCTGCTTGTTAATACTTTGCATGTCACAACCATAGTGTGTCAACACCATAAACAATGTAATGTAAGATTTGTATGATATTTTCTGTTATAAATGCTTAATTTAAATAAAGTTTAAATGTTACAAGCAATGAGTGATAAACAAGATGGCTCCTGTGTTAAATACATGTGTTATGAGAGGAAACATGGTATTCTGTCAACTCCGTCAGATGTCAACACCATCAGGATTTGTGTCTGACGGTGTTGACACTTTCTAAGACGGTGTTGACAAATGTTATTATGTGCATTATTCCTCATTTTAGTGTAGTTTACTTAAATGATATTACTTACCAAACATTTGATATTACTGTTGCTCAGTTTTATGTGTTGAATTTCAACCAATTGCCATATAGCTTTATGTTTTGAATTGAATCACATTTTCATAGCCTCTCGAGTACTTGATATGTAATAAGGTGTTGCTTATGATTACCCATCATTTGCAGCTTATGCTTATCCATCAGAGAAGTATACTGACCGCATAATGGTATGCATTTCAGGCTAGAATGGCTAGGGAGAAGCTATCAGTGGAGGAACGAAAGAGAAGGAATAGGGAGTATCAAAAAAGGCGGTGAAAAAAAATTGATAGCCAGCCTGAGCTGAAAGAAGAGTTGCTGAGAAATGAGAGGGAAAGATGGAAAAATAGGGTGAAGGAGGGCAAAATAAAAAACATCAGTGATTTGGAAGAAAGAGAAAAGAGGTATAAGAGAAGGTTTTGGAAACAAGCACAGAAAGAGTCAAGGGAACGCAAGAACAGAAGATGGAGCTCACTTTCACACCAAACTTGTGAAACACACTGGCACTCTTTCAGAGCTTATGATTCTCTACCAAGACAAACTAAGAAATGAGACAACAACCCATGTCCACTCAGTTCAAAATCAAACCAAGGAGTACAGGAACATGATAACAAATTGTGATGAAACCACTGTTATTGTTCATGTTGACTTCTCTGAGGCCTGGAAATGTAAATTCAGCTCAGAAGTACAATCCTGTCACTATGGGCAAAACCTCCCACAGCTCACACTTCATACGGGCATGTTCTACACCAAACATGAAAAGGCAGGATTCTGCACGGTCTCAGAGTCCAAGCGCCAGGATGCTGCAGCCATCTGGACCTATATGGATCAAATCCTGACAGCCATTCATGCAAGATTTCCAAAGATTAACACTGTTCACTTTTGGTCAGATGGTCCAAGCAAACAGTATAAAAATAAGAAGAACTTTCATCTCCTCTGTGCTGTCCCTCCCAAACTGGGATTCAAGAATGCAACGTGGAATTTCTTTCCTACATCACATGGCAAGGGTGCCCCAGAAGGCATTGGGGCAACAGTTAAGAGGTGTGCAGACAGTTTTGTGCTGAGAGGTCGGGACATTGTGGATGTCAGAGCATTTTATGAGATGGTGTCCAGCAGCCTAAGTGGTGTCAAGCTACAATACGTTACCAGTGATGATTTTCAGTCCTATGACACTCTCCTTACGCCAACCCTGAAATCCATCCCTGGAACAAGGAAGATTCATCAAGTTGTAGCTCAAGGGAACATCATCCATTGTAGAAACATTTCATGTTTTTGCAGTGAGCCACAGATTTGCCAATGTTTCTGTCCTGTTACTCACACTTTGGATGGCATCCCTCAGAACCCAGATGAAGGACCCAGACAGAGACCTCTTGCGATGCTGATGGAGGCCATGGAGAAGGAGCCTAGCAGAGAACCAGAGGGCACAACAACTGGGATAGGCCCTGATGATACTCAGAGTGGAGATTGGCTTGTTGTCATGTACGAACAGAACTGGTGGCTGGCTAAAGCCTTAACAATTGACCCAGAGCATCAAGATGTTCAAGTAGAATTTTTTCACCCTCATGGGCCAAATGTTTGTTTTCAGAAAAAACAAGGACGGCGGGATGTCTGCTTTGTGCCATTTACAGATATTCTAGTCAAGCTGAATGAGCCATCATCACCCATCCGTACAAGCCGCACCAGGGAGATTTACAACATATCAGCAGAGGTCATGGATTTCATAGAAGAGGAACACTTGAATCGTCTGTTGCCTGGTGTTTAAACTCCATCGAGAAGTCAAATGTTACGTTTTTTTATGACAGTTTAGCAATATTTTAAAGGTTTAGCTGTCATTTTGACTATGGATGATTTGAATTAGTTTATATACTTTATAAGCAGCATATATTTGAAGATGTTGTGGACTTTACAAAGGGGGTTCATTTCTTTTTCTATTGCCTGTAAAGTCCCTCTACTCCCATGAGATGAAAAATTGGTTATATAATGTGTTTTCTTCATATCTTGCAATGTTACGATATTTGTGAGAGTTCAATGGTCCTTTTGAATGAAATATTTTTCTGTTTCTTACAAGTTTGTCACCACCGTCAGTTTTGTGTCAACACCATTGATGCCTTGTCAACTCCGTCAGATTGATATATTGTTTTTTTTTTTTTTTAAATATGAGATGTTTTGTTCCCTCAATAATATGTGTTAATAAAATGGTTGCATTTTCAAAGTTATTGTGTGATTTGTATGCTTCTAAGTATCACAGTTCATTATGGAAATTAAATGATAAATTGATTAATCCATACAACCTTAACCGCAATCTTTAAAAATGGACTAATCTAACTTTTAAAAGGTGATATGATTCATTTAAAAACATTTTTATGTGATTAAGACAATTAAAAACCGCTAGGAGTCAAAATATCTGAGATAATTTAATTAAAAATAATTTTATAGACATTTCTATGTGTCTGATGGTGTTGACAAAAATCCAGTGCTGATCCTGCAAACCTCTAATTTATAAAAAATTAAAAAAACTGGGAGGTTGTTCCAAAACATGGTTACATAGCCAAACCCTTATTTAACAAATATGTATACACTGGTTTTTAAAATAATGAAGGTTTTTTTTTAGAAAATCAAAACCTGTTTTGTCCCTGATCTCAAGAATCACTGTATATTGGCAAATCATTTTTCCATGAATCCCGGCGAACACACACAAACAATCCCTGCATCAAAACCAATAAACATGTATGATCTTGCAGATCAGTGTGTCCTAATTTGCAGACACGTTCTGCTTTCATGCCTCCATTATACAATTGAACATTTTCTTAGTAAATAATTTCAGTGGAATTATCTCACTTAAATGACTGCCTGTTGCTTTCGATTTCTGCTTAGGGAGTTAAAAAAATTATAATTTATGCATTTGGCAGACGCATTTTCCAAAGCGACTTACAGTGCACTTATTACATGGACAATCCCCCTGGAGCAACCTGGAGTTAAGTGCCTTGCTCAAGGACACAATGGTGGTGGCTTTGGGGATTGAACCAGCAACCTTCTAATTACTAGTTATGTGCTTTAGCCCACTACGCCACCACCATTCCATTATAAATAAATTATAAAGTGGCACATAACTGCTGGTCAGTTTCCCAAAGTCCACACCTTGATGATAAGAGAAAATAAAAAAAAATTTACTCTAGATTAGTTGTTGCAGATAACATCTTCGACATTGTTTGCGGATTCATGCGCAGAGAAAAAAACTAAAAACATTAGATTGTACATGAGAAAAAAATATTTTTTATTTGTTAAATCCATGGTTAAACCCTGCTGTACAAATAAAATTACATGCACAACACATGATCGCTTGATGCATATATTCCAGATTCACTTTATGCTGTTTAAATATATCAAGTAAAAACAAAGGGGACACATGGTATCTACTAATATAATTATTATTGTATAAATAACAACAGTCCATTAGATTGCATATGTGTAACATTTGGTGTCCTAGGAGTCGCAGAAACTTTAAATCCTTTAATCACAAACACTGGAGTGGCATCAAACACAACAATACATGACTACAAACATCACAATCCAAGGACTGACAGTAACTAAGCAAACCTAAAGGGTATATATATATATATATATATACCCTTGGAACTGACACACAGGTGGGGATAATGATGGAGTGATTAGGGCAGTGACTTCTGGGAAATGTAGTGAGGGAGAGAACTTCAAAATAAGAGTCCTTGAACGTGGAGCAGACAGACTGTGACAATATGATTCGTAATGGCCTATAAAATGGTAGGGAATATTAATAAAGCGACAGCACTGAAAAAGAGAAAAACGTTCACTGCTCTTTTCTTCAATAGCTTAATATACCCTTTAAAACTGAACACAAAATTAGGATGAGAAATTGCTGATCTTAATTTTACATACCCAAAGTCTGATATCATTAAATCAGAAACCTATTAATGTATCAAATCTACAGTATAATCATTCTGTGGAGACGACTAAAAAACAATAATGAATTTCACTTTTAACTGCAATATTTTTCTGGCACCAGTCCATTTTTTCATTATTGCCATAAATGACTCAAACAAACTAACAAAAGTTGAAAAATTGTGGTTTTCTGGGTCCTTTCCGTACCAAAGCACATGTTTTATCAAATGTAATGGTGTGCTTGATGACTTTAGTAAATAAAGGTAATTAGAACTGAAACCAAATGTTATGGCATTATTTGAAGATGTTCAGTGACATATGTGCTAACAGAAATATTTGACTGATTACAAATGATAACGAAGGTCTGGTAGACCCGATTATCTAACAGCCGTTGTAAATCAGTCCAAAATAAACAGCAAGATTTTATATACAAAAATACAACAATACAGTCACATAATTTCAGATGTGTACGTTACTTTTATTTTTTATACACTTTTTAACAGAATAATATTTATTTATTTATTTATTGTGCAATAATAACAAGGTAATGTTTAGTTTGTAACATATTCTTTGTGCCCTCTTGTGGACTTGGGACATTTTAAATTGATATATTTGATTTACAACTTTATTGCATTTTTGCATAGATTGAAGTAGAGAACATTAAGTCAGAACCTCTAGTACATTATGTGTTACTTTGTTTAGTACCCTATTGTCCAGGTTTTGTAAAAAAAATAAATAAATTGTGATTCTCAATTTATTGAGAATATTGCAGCGCTAATGTCAGTGGAAAAGAAAGCTGGTTTGCAATAGGCTCCAGATTGCCTTGGCCAAGAACCAGCCAAGCACAGGCTCTGGCACCAGAACCAGTGTCATTTCAGTAGGAAAGGGCTATTGCACAACAAACTATCAGTAGGTTCCTCGCACAACACACACCATCTGTAGTGCCACATAAAAAGCACATTTGAATTGATGCACAAAAGTCTAATGGGAGAAGGCTCTTGTCAGTAACTTGGTAGAATGAGGTCAATGTCCGGATACTACAACATTAGGTACTGTAGCAACATGTCAATTTCTTGTGTGATCATGTTTTACTCATGCTGTCAAACGGTGTATGAGCCCTCAATGGACTTTGGCATGTGCTTTGATTTAATCATCTTTAGGAATGTGTAGTGTCTTTTATTGCTTATGTTTATTGACTCAATGTCATGAAGAGCATGAATGTATGCTGTGGACTACAAGGCTATCGGTTGTTGTTGTTGTTAGATTGTATGTGTGCTGACCTTACTGTTAGAATATAGTTTAACTATGTCCCTCTCTCCATGCTTTTGAAAGAATGAATTATATAAATGTGATGTGATGCCTGTAAAATTCCAGAAATTCTTGAGTTTTTAAGGATAGTTCAAATACTAGGAATAATTATTTGATTTTGGGAGAGTGAGAAATCACAAATCCTTACCAGTTTAACTTCAAATCGAAACAGCATCTAGATTTCCACTGGTACCTTAGTGACACCTTTCAATCCATCAATCCATTCAGAGATCCATTGCTTGTCAATACTCAGTCAGATTCTTAGCTTTCCCATAGGAACAACAAAAAGTGCCAAGGCCCATTCCTGCTTTAATGGTGCCGTGTATTAATCCTCATCCACCATTTCAAAGAGACAGAATACTATTACAAGTTTGACACTAATGAGCTACACATTCATGAAATGAGGGCCAGGGCTGCCAACTTCATTATCTAACTGAAGTGGTTGTGGAGTACCAGAGGGACAAACCGAAGTGAAGGGTCTGTCACAGCAGCTTCTTATTACATAGATGAGTGAAAACCTCTGTTTTGGTGATTTCATCCTACTAAAACAATGGGTAAACGTCATGTACTGGTACTGGTACTCGTACTATGACAGACATATATCACTACAGTAAAGTTATGCAATATTCACTGTAATACTACTACTACTACTACTAATAATACATTAATCAATCAGAATTTTTGGAGATTTTTTTTATTAATTGGTAACACCAGTGACATGATTCCAGGGGACAACTATTTCCATCACATTATAAATATTTATTTGAAATTTGCAAAACAAAAAAAAAAAACTGTGTATTTAAAGTGTGTACTTTCTATATATTCTGGGGACCGAAATGTGGACGTTTCTGTAGAGTGACCCTTCTGTCTTTAAACCCTCCAAAAATTGGCCACATTCACTTCCATTGTAAGTGCCTCACAGTAACCTTGAAAATTATGCCACAAATGCCGTCAATTCAGCTTAACTTGTATTGAATCCTGGAAATTCCTTTAATTATACTGTTTCTGTCTGTGTTTGTTTTTTTTTAATATGTAAGGAATTGTATAGTCGGCCATTTGGGAGCAACAGTAAGCCAACTTTGTTAAGTTTTTAAATGTTATTGCAGTTGGAACAACTGTAGTAGTTTGATTGTATACTTCACAGCAATTGAGACATAGCCTGTAGCTTTTAGAGGCTAATTTCAAAGTTAACATGTTAACGCGTGCAATAAATGTAAGCAATTTAATGTGTTAATTTTTCGTAGTCACAATTGACGCATTTTCAGATTTTATATGAGATTCTGACATTTTATTCTGCTCCGTGTGAGTTCTAATCACTGGGTGGAAACTTTGCACTGTGGCCACCCTGGGTCATTACTCTGTCACACACACAACAGCGATTAAGTGTCAATGATCAAGTGGACCTCTTAATGCTACTTAATGCTAGAGTCAGACCTTAGTTTCAGTAGTCATGTCAAAGCAATAACTAAATCAGCATATTATCATCTGAAAATTATTGCAAGAATTAGATGCTTTGTTTCCAGTCAAGACCTAGAGAAACTTGTGCATGCTTTCATCACCAGCAGGGTGGATTATTGTAATGGACTCCTCACGGGCCTTCCCAAGAAGACCATAAGACAGTTTCAGCTCATACAGAACGCTGCTGCCAGAATTCTGAGCAAAACCAGAAAATATGAACACATCACACCAGTCCTCAGGTCTTTACACTGGCTCCCAGTTCCATTTAGGATTGATTTTAAAGTATTATTACTGGTATATAAATCACTCAATGGGCTAGGACCTCAATATATTGCAGACATGCTCACTGAATATAAACCCAACAGATCACTCAGATCATTAGAATCACATCAGCTAGAAATACCAAGGGTTCACTCTAAGCAAGGAGAGTCTGCTTTTAGCTATTATGCCAGCCGCAGCTGGAACCAGGTTCCAGAAGAGATCAGATGTGCTCCTACAGTAGTCACATTCAAATCCAGACTCAAAACACATCTGTTTAGCTGTGCATTTACTGAATGAGCACTGTGCCACTGTGTGTCTGACTGTTTGTACTGTTTTATTATATATTTTTTTTTTTTATTCTAAACTGTTTTAATTATTTTTATTTTATTATTCTTGTTTTTTTCTTTTTAATTTCTACTATGTAAAGCACTTTGAATTACCATTGTGTATGAAATGTGCTATATAAATAAACTTGCCT
This sequence comes from Moxostoma hubbsi, assembly GCA_032164185.1. NCBI lineage: Eukaryota > Metazoa > Chordata > Actinopteri > Cypriniformes > Catostomidae > Moxostoma > Moxostoma hubbsi. The sequence continues at coordinate 26,294,830 of JAVLUX010000002.1, read as the reverse complement.
TGCCTTGCCTATTTGTTGTATAAAACAAGCCCAGATGGGACTTCGGAGCCTCAGTAAGTCACAATTTAATTACAGCTGAAGCATGTCTATTCTTAGCTTCGTATCACCAAAACGCAGAATGCGATGTTGTCTTCAAGCGCTTTTCATGTGGAGTTCAAAGTGGCACTTGACGCTGGTGATGACACATTGACGCAAATTGTGAATTCAGCTTCAGGACTGTTGTAGCAAAGTGGAAAGTCACAGTCTGCCTTCATATTCATACTGAAGAGGATGAGAATTTATACACTGAAATGAATACACAACCAATGGGACTACTTGTAGTTCTTTCAAGCAGTCAACCTTCCATTTAGTCTTTCAGAAACATTTAATGTTAATTTAATTAGTGCAATTTTAGTGAATTTCTATCTTTAAATTCTGTAAGGCTTTGTTTGAAAAATGTTAATAATGCATTATTGTTGCATATTGTTTTGTTTTCTTCAAAAAGAAGGAAATACATTTATTTTGACAACAAAAGAAGTCAAATTTCAGCACTTTCAAAATCTGCAATTAATTTAGATTGTCTGAAAAATGTTTAATCGAATGCACTAATAGCTATTACTGATTTCCTGGACTCTGTGCTTTTAGGGATTTGGTAAATCACTTGCATGTTTTCATTCATTCATTCTGTGGGGACACAACAGTGGGTGTTTGCTATGCAAGATGCTAGTCATTCATAGCATGTATATTAAAGGTGCTATATGTAATTTTTTTTACTGTACTAAATCATAAAATGACCATATTATGTCATTAGAGAATTAGGAAACATACCAAGTTGAAATACTAGCTTCTCCAATAACGTCTTGTTACTGACGTAACCTCCGTTCCCTGATGCAGTGATCGAGACATTGTGTCAATGCGGTAACACTAGGGGTCGCTCTTGAGAGACCCGAACACTTAACTAGCACGGGAGCAGGCCATGCCAGCCGCTGCCTTTTCTCTCTATGTTTTCTCTCCACAGAGTATTAGATTGGGCTGGGGCCATCTAACGCTATCAAATGAATTGGGGAAGGTGTTCTTTTACTTTCCTTTCAGGGGGAAAAGACCCTGCGGAGACAACATCCTGCCCAAAAGGGGAGGTCAACATGTGGTAATACGACACATGGACTCAGCAGCTGCACATAGAAGAGGAGCGGTGGTAGGTCCCCCCACGAAAGGGGGGGAAACTCTACAAAAACAGACACCGGGGGCAGAAAGAGCTCTGCCCAAGGGAGACGTGGGTCCGCTGACAGGGAGACTGTACCGTGGAATATACATCACAGGGGTTACTGGAGTATTCAGCACCTGTGGAGCACCTATCCCAGTACAGGGCATATTAGACCCCACCGAGTTCGCGAACCATAGAGCTAGGGAGGAAGGACTTCCAGGGTCCACGACTTCGTGAACTAGACTTGCTATATATGCAAGTGATACACCCTGCCTGCTGTTCCGTATTACCGAACTCTACCTGTTCCTACCTGAATGAACACGGGACAAAACCGGCTCAACCCGGAGATTGTGAAATCTTGCGAAGATATTGGGTGTTGCCCAGCCCACTACTCTGCAGATGTCTGCTAGAGAGGTGCCATTGGCCAGTGCCCACGAGGACGTCCCACTGCTTGCAGAGTGTGCTCGAACCCGCAAGGGGGCAGGCACGGCCTGGGTCTGGTAGGCCAATGCAATGGCATTCACGATCCAGTGGGCAAGCCTCTGTTTAGAGACACCAAAGCAGGCAAAGAGCTGCTCAGAGCATCTAAAGCTCTTCTTGCGATCCAAGTAGGTGCACAAAGCACGCACCTGACACAGCAATGATAGGGCTGGTTCTGGCTCCTCCTGGGGCAGCGCTTGCAGGTTCACCACCTGATCCCTGAAGGGCGTCATGGAACCTTGGGCACATAGCCCGGCCGGGGTCTCAGGATCACCTGAGAGTAATGATAGTTTTTGACTAACTGGGGTCCAGGTCAGGAAGCAGACAAACTGGTTAATCTGAATGTCTGCTAGCTGCCTTAAGATGTCACACAGGTCACATAAACTACAACACATAGAGACTGTATCACCTACATATCTCATATAGACTGTGTCTGTTCCCCAAACTACCAAACACAAAGCCCTCACTAAATCATTTAGAAAATTTTTTATTAAGGTCAAACTTGAACAAAAAAAAAAAAACAAATTAAAAATACACATCATATAATAATAGGGTTACTAAACATTAGATCTCTATCTACCAAAGCACTAATTGTTAATGAAATGATTACAGATCATAGATTGGATGCACTCTGTTTGACTGAAACCTGGCTTAAACCTGATGAATATATTAGTTTAAATGAATCTACTCCCCCAGGTTATTGTTATAAACATGAGCCTTGTCTGAAGGGTCGAGGAGGTGTTGCTACAATTTACAATGAAGTTTTTGGTGTTATTCAGAGGACAGGATATAAATTTAAGTCTTTTGAACTAATAATGCTTAATATAACACCGTCAGATATAAATTACAAATTTCTGTCGTCTTTTGTCCTTGCCACAATGTATAGATCACCCGGGCCTTATTCTGATTTCCTTGGTGAATTTGCACATTTTTTATCAGATCTTGTAGTTACTGTAGATAGAGCTTTATTTGTTGGTGACTTCAGCATTCACATAGATAATGAAAATTACACATTGGATTAGCATTTATCGATATTCGCAACTCTCTTGGAGTCAGACAAAATGTAACAGGACCAACACATCGCCATAATCATACGCTAGATTTAATTCTGTCATATGAAGTTGATGTTGATAATATAGAAATTCTGTAGCAGAGTGATGACATCTCGGATCATTTCCTCATCTCTTGTATGCTGCAGTCAGCTAATGTTACTCAATCTACACCATGCTATCGTTCAGGTAGAACTATTCTTTCGACCACTAAAGATAGCTTCACTAATAATCTTCCAGATCTATCTCATACACTCAATAAACCCCAAAGCCCAGAAGAACTTGATGAAATAACAAAAAATATAAATGCAGTCTTCTCTAGCACTCTTGATATTGTCGCCACACTTCGATTAAAGAAAATTAAAGAAATAAGCTCTGCATCATGGTACAATGATCACACTCATGCTCTCAAGAGAGCAGCTCGGAAAATGGAGCGCATGTGGAAAAATACAAAAATAGAAGCATTTTGTGGTGCATTGAAAGATAGTGTCTGTAGCTACACACAGGCACTAAAAGCTGACAGGTCAGCATATTTTAGTAAACTCATAGAAAATAACCACTACAATCCTAGATGTTTATTCAGTACTGTGGCTAAATTGGTTAGGAATAAAGCCTCAACAGAACCATTTATTACGGTGCAGCACAAGAGTAATGACTTCATGAATTTCTTTAAAGATAAAATGGAAATAATCAGAAATAAAATTGGAATTATGAAATCATATGTCATAGCACCTCAGAACACAGTGTCTAAAAATGTTCCTCACATGCAACTTAAATCCTTCTCTGTCATAGATCATGAAGAGCTAACAAAACTTATTGAAACATCAAAAGGTGATGATTAGGCCTCATCACAGTACAGAGACTGCACTTATCAGAGTTACAAATGACTTGCTCTTATCATCTGATCGTGGATGCATTTTTCTTCTAGTGCTTTTAGATCTTAGTGCTGCATTCGACAAGATAGATCACAACATTCTCTTGAATAGGCTAGAGAATTATGTTGGCATTTGTGGAGTTGCATTAGCATGGTTTAGGTCATATTTAGCAGACCGCTACCATTTTGTCTATGTAAATGAGGAATTGTCAAACCAAACAAAAGTAGAATAATCAAGGATGGACTTCAAAGACACTGGTCACTAATCTTGCAGTTCAAACACATTCACTGTCTAAATACTGACCCTTAGCACTTAATAAGTTTAATAATTTTTTAAATCATGTTTTTTGACTATAAATAATTCTTATTTACATTATTCATGATGTTAGCCAGAGGGGAACTGGCCCCCACAGTGAGTCTGGTTTCTCCCAAGGTTATTTTTCTCCATTAACAATCATCTTTTGGAGTTTTGTGTTCCTTGCCACAGTCGCCTTCGGCTTGCTCACTGGGGTTATTAATACAATTATTATTTAATTATTTTTAAACATGATAAAGAATCATATCTTATCTAATTCCACAACAGGGCTCCAAACAAAAAAAAAAATCAATTAAGGAGCCAATGGCTCCTACAGGGGGAAAAACAGGCGCCAAATATTTTAAATTTTTTTAACTCCATCCATTCCTTTTCGTCCCGCAGCTCGCTAACAGTGTAGTCTGTGGAGCATTCTTCGCAATTATGTGATCACGTGCATTTTTATGCTTGTTACTGTCACCGTGTTTTCTAACAGTCTCTTTTTTGAAATTGTTAGTTCCTGCAATGAACTCCGTTTTCCCCGCTATTTCTTTGATATAAACTTTTGTTATGTATCTCGGGAAATGTAATGCAAATTTTAAAATCAAAAGGGAGTAAACTTTTACTGTCGCCAATGGCGACCTTGACAGAAATTACACTCACAAATACATTTATTTGGTCACAAATGCGACCATTTTTAGTCGCAGTTTGGAGCCCTGCACAAGGATGATGATTTATCGACTTTATAGACATTACATTTTTATCGTCTGTTAATGCTGAACTTCTGTAAAGCTGCTTTGAAACGATGTGTGTTGTGAAAGGCGCTATACAAATAAAATTGACTTGACTTGACTAGAATATGGAGTGCCACAGGGATCAGTTTTAGGGCCTCTACATTTCTCCATGTATATGCTTTCCATTGTTATGCCGACGATACACAACTTTATATTTCTTCAAAACCTGATGAGATTTCACAATTCTCGAAATTGAGTGTATCAATGAAATAAAAGATTGGATGGTCAGAAATTTCCTTCAACTCAATTCTGACAAAACAGAGGTTCTAATTATTGGACCAAAAAACTCTAAAAATAAGCCACTACAATATAATTTGACTCTTGATGGATGTACTGTTACATCATCTTCAACAGCAAGGAACTTAGGTGTTATATTTGATACCAATCTGTCCTTTGAAAGTCAAATTACTAATGTTTGTAGAACAGCATTATTCCATCAAAGAAATATTGCTAAATTAAGGCACATGCTCTCTGTTGCTGATGCCAAAAAACAAATGCATGCGTTCATGACCTCAAGACTAGATTATTGTAATGCATTACTGGGAGGATGTCCCGCAAGATCAATAAATAAACTTCAGTTGGTTTCAAATGCAGCAGCCAGAGTGCAAACAAGAACCAAGAAATATGATCATATTAGCCCCATTTTATCATCGTTACATTGGCTAACTGTTAAATTCCGTATGAATTTTTAAATTCTGTTAACTACGTACAAAGCTTTTAATGTTCTAGCTCCGCAGTACTTAAGTGACCTTCTACCATGCTATATTCCATCACGTTCATTACGATCGCAAAATTCTGGCCTATTAATAGTTCCTAGAATATCAAAATCCACAAAAGGAGGTAGATACTTTTCATATTTGGCTCCTAAACTATGGAATAGTCTCCCTAACACTGTTCGAGATGCAGACACACTCCCTCAGTTTAAGTCTAGACTAAAGAATCATCATGAATCAGCACTCTGAATCAGCATCAGAATCAGCACTCTGGCTGCTGCATTTGAAACCAATTGAAGTTTATTTATTGATCTTGCTGGACATCCTCCCAGTAATGCATTACAATAATCTAGACTACTCAAGATGGCGCCGAGTATGGCTGCTGCATTGCGAGCTCTGATACAACACTGCAGTTTATTGTTTGTTTTGTTTACAGTTTTTTGTTTTTTTTTGTCTTGGATGTTGTCTGCCTTATTGTTTACGACAGACAAACGCTTTTGGACATTGGTTCGGCAATTACACACCACAAACCGGACTTCAAATTCCTCAATGCCGTCCCGCTGTTTACAAACACGCCAGCGGAGCCCTTTGTCTGGGCTGCCTGGCCGCGGAAACGCAGAAGGAAAAGGGGAAAAAGACGTCGCGCAAATCGCCCCCCACTACCCAGTATACTACTGGCAAATGTTCAGTCTCTGGACAACAAGCTCTGCGTGCTGAGAGCGCGGATCTCTTTCCAGTGAGATACGAGAGATTGCTGTGTTATCTGCCTTACAGAAACATGGATGTCTGCGGAGATTCCAGACTCGACCATCGAACCCACGGGTTTCTCAGTGCACCTAGCGGACAGAGCGATAGACCTCTCAGGTAAAACAGAGGTGGTTGTGTATGTTTTATGATCAACAAATCATGGTGTGATCAGAGGAACGTACATTTTATCAAGTCTTTCTACTCTCCTGATCTGGAATATATCATGCTTCTGTGTCGACCATTCTGACGACTAGGGAATTCCCAGCGGTCATTATCACAGCTGTGTACATCCGCCCAAAAGCCAACACAGACTGGGCACTCAAGGAACTGTATGGGAGCCGCGCACCCTGAGGCCACGTTCATTGTTACCGGGGACTTTAACAAAGCCAATTTTAAAACAATCGCTCTAAAATACCACCAACACATCAACTTTAACACACGAGGGGACCGGGTTTTGGATCATTGCTATTCTCCTTTCCGGGATGGCTACAAATCCCTCCCCCGCCCACCATTTGACAAATCAGACCACTCTTCCGTTCTGCTTCTGCCCACTTACAGGCAGAAACTAAAACAGGAAGCACCGATCCAGTGCTGGTCAAACTCTATGCTACAAGACTGTTTTGATCACGCGGACTGGGAAATGTTCCGGTCCACCTCTGATGATGACATTGAGGTTTACGCTGTTAGCGTAATGTGTTCCATCAGGAAGTGCGTAGAGGACGGATCTACCCCCAAACAGAGACCATGGGTTAACGGCGATGTCCTATCGGTACAGCCAAACGCCAGTACAGGCACAAAATTGAAAGACAGTTCAACACCACCGACTCGAAGTATGTGGCAGTGAATTAACATCATTATGGATTACAAAGGGAATAAAGACTTCGCCGTGAACACCGCTGCCTCTCTCCCGGATGAGCTTAACACATTTTATGCTCATTTTGAGGACAATAACACCGCCCTCACGGAGAGAGCACTCGCAGCTGACGCTACAGAGGTTGGTTCACTCTCCATCTCTGTTACGGATGTAACCCGATCCTTCAGACGGGTGAACATTCGTAAAGCCACGGGCCCAGACGGCATTCCAGGCCACGTCATCAGAGTGTGCGCGAACCAACTGGCTGGTGTTTTAACGGACATTTTCATCCTGTCCCTCTCCCTGTCTGTAGTCCACACATGCTTCAAAACGTCAACCATTGTGCCTGTACCGAAGCAAGCCAAAATCACTTGCCTAAATGACTGGCGTCCTGTTGCTCTGACCCCCATCATTAGCAAATGCTTTGAGAGGTTAATAAGAGATCACATATGCTCTGTGCTGCCCACCTCTTTGGAGCCACTGCAGTTTGCCTACCGCAACAACCGCTCCACTGATGATGCCATTGCATCTACAATACACACTGCTCTCTCCCACCTGGAAAAAAGAAACACATAGTGCCCTCCAAACTTGATGAAAACTCTGGGCTCTGGGCTTAAACAGCTCGCTGTGCAGCTGGATCCTGGATTTCCTGTCAGGCAGATGTCAGGTGGTTAGAATGGGCAGCAACATCTCCTCATCACTGACCCTCAACACTGGAGCCCCGCAGGGCTGTGTTCTCAGCCCACTCCTGTATTCCCTGTACATACATGACTCTGTGGCAACACATAGCTCCAATGCCATCATGAAGTTTGCTGACGATACGACGGTGGTAGGTCTGCTCACTGACAATGATGAAACAGCCTACAGAGAGGTGGTGCACACTCTGACACACTGGTGTCAGGAGCACAACCTCTCCCTCAACGTCAGTAAGACCAAGGAGCTTGTAGTGGACTTCAGAAAGAAAGACGGAGAACACAGCCCCATCACCATTAATGGAGCACCGGTGTAGAGAGTCAGCAGTTTCAAGTTCCTCGGAGAACACAGCCCCATCACCATTAATGGAGCACCGGTGTAGAGAGTCAGCAGTTTCATTACTGAGGAACTCACATGGTCCGTCCACAATGAGGCCGTTGTGAAGAAAGCTCACCAGTGCCTCTTCTTCCTGAGACGGCTGAGGAAGTTTGGAATGAACCGCCACATCCTCACATGGTTCTACAGCAGTACTGTAGAGAGCATCCTGACTGGCTGCATCACTGCCTGGTATGGCAATAGCATCGCCCACAACCGCAAAGACCTGCAAAGGTTTGTGCGAATTGCCAGAAACATCATCGGAGGTGAGCTTCCCTCCCTCCAGGACATATATAACAGGCGGTGTGTGAAAAAAGCTCAGAGGATCATCAGAGACTCCAGACACCAGAGTCATGGTCTGCTCTCACTGCTTCCATCAGGCAGGCGGTATTGCAGCATCAGGACCCGCACCAGCTCAACTACATGACAGCTTCTTCCCCCAAGCAATAAGACTTTTGAACACTTTATCTCTCACGATCAACAATCAGCACTGTAATTTATTAATCTATTATCTCACACTGGACTGTCAATATATTCACTACAATATAACAACTGCATATATATTTTTATATACTCTTATTTTTTATTTTTATTGTATGTGTATTCTATATTGTGTGTATTGCTTACTGTACATTGATAATAGGATTGTGTTAGTATGTGTACATTTGATATGTAAATTGTGTTGTGTAAATATGTTGTTTATTGTAATTGGTAAATGTCTCGTCACTGTCATGACTGCTATGTTGCTCGGAACTGCACACAAGACTTTCACATACGTTTGCACTTGTGTACATGGTAGTGTGACAATAAAGTGATTTGATTTGATTTGATTGATTTTATGTAGCCAGGCATACACCTAATTTATCCTCCAACCCACAATTAGGCTGCTTTAGTTGTGTCTGCCGGAACCAGAAACTAGAAACAATGATCATGATTTAGAACTCTGCAATAAATTGAATGGCATCTATGTTTATATAATTTTTTTTTTCCTTGTCTCAACCTCAGGACTCCTATCCTGAGGTCACCAGAACCGGATGGATCCAGCACCATTCCTGCTTCGTGTTGGACTCCACTGCTACATGTCGCTGAATGATGATGACTAAATGCAGCCGGTGCCAGCCAAACATCATTGAGTCTATTATGATGGACTTCAGAGGATGTTACTAATACATTTATTATTTAATTATTTATTTTTAAACACGATTAAATTATATTGTATAATACAGATTGAAGCTAATGCAAATAAATGAGCAAAAATCGTGAAAGATTTCTCAGTACTCAAGAAAAAATGTTTACATGAGGAAATTGTAATATTTACTCAATCATATTTTGGCTTGTATAATGGTGATGAATATTCATGTCACCCTTGCGCTCCTCCAGCTACAAACCTTCGATCACAATGTAATTTATGCCCAACGAGAATTAAATTATACAAGCTAAATATAGGAGCATATCCTAAAATACAATGTTACCAGGACAAATGGATCTGGATACACCGTAGACAGAATGTCGATAAATTCAGTCTATAAGCATTTATAGGCCAACTGGCTGTAACATTTTTAGCTGCATGCTAGTGCAAAGAATGCAGAAAGATTAAAACATTCCTTTCCCTCGTAGGAAATTGACACAAAGCCCAGAACTTTCTTAGTTAAATTATAGACAAACTGTTCTATAAATTCACATGTATATCCCCAGGACATTGTGTACATGAAGTATTACTGTCTTGCAAAGTGTCTTTTTGTACTGTATACTGTTTTATGCATGCCTTATAACAGAACTATCAGATAATGTACAATTAGTTCTTCCATGTTTCCTATCAAATGAATCCTTGTGTGACACACTGCAAAGTGGTATATATACAGTATATATAATTCTGATAGCATGCATTGTACGCTTACTATATTAATCAGAGCATAAAGGTGCACACATTAACAGCTTACCCCCCCAGCTTCCAAACATTTCTCACTTGGAATTTGCAACTTTCTCATTGGTCAAACCAAACTCAAGAGGAGGGACCTTCTTCAGAAGTTAAAAGACACGTTCCGCCTCTTAATCACTCACTACGTATTCCTCTACAAGGACCATTTAATTTAACTCCTAGCTAACACATACTGTTTCCCTTACAAATAATGGTAATGTACATGACACCCGTACAGTGTACATTTATCATACCAAATTCGCTACATATTGGTGTGAGAATTTGGGCACTTTAACTGATTACTGTTTATTTGTGTATTGTGGAACACACTGACATTCATATGCATTGAGGAAACTGTTTTCATTAGTGTTGACCCAGATTACAAATCACTGGTGTTGGTTGCTATGGTGGCAAATGTTCATGGGAAGTCCTAAAGAGACTCTTCCAGGGCAATTTACCGCGCAACCTGCCAACGCCATATTGTAAACACAGTACAGCTAAGCTAATAGCATAACACAACACCACTAAACTAACAAGTTAGCAAACTTTAATTGAAACCCCTAAATACACTACAAATATGATGGATGAAATAGACCATGAAGGAAATTTTACAATCCAATCCATCACATATTTGTAGAGCAACCACTGTTTGTTACCTGTAAAGCTGGTACTTGCATTTCAATGGCAAAAAGTCAGAAAATACATTGAAGAAAGTGAGGAGAGAAGTCTCTATTCTCCAATTATCCATACTATACTATACTATCCATACTGTCAGCCCAAGGTGAGTTTGTCAAAACTTTTATCTTGACTTTAGGGAAGTAGGGTACAGCTAGACACAGCAGGAGGACTGAAAAGTGCAAAGTGTAATACTGTAGTATATAAATATTGATTAATGGTATCTGATCTCTTCTGTTTCTATTGTATGTTGTTTTATTTACTTTAAATGTTTTAATATTACTATTTATTAAATGTATTACAAATATAATTTTAGATAACTAAATTGAATGGACAAACTGAAAATGAAAAATAAAAACAAAATTTAAATTTGAAATAATAACTCTGGTTGTAACGACTGATGCAACTTTCTTTGGTGTATGTCTGAGTGGAGGAGAAAAGCAACAAATAATTGAAATGTCAACAGAACACAATAAGAAGTGTGTTAAAGGACAGGTTTGTCTTCATACACCTAACGCATATGCTTTCATTCTGAAACCACTTTGAACTTTGTTCAGCAGGATACTAATAATTTGTTTTTTGTATTGACATGTTTCTTAGTTGTGTAGGTTAAAATATGATTAAAATATAGATGTTGAGTTTACGGTTACAATTTTAATTGTTGAACTGATGAATTCAAACTCAACTCGTCCTGTTATGGACTCGGTCTTTAGTCTGCCCCTTTTGGACACAGACTCAAATCAGATTCGATTATTTAAAGATTCGGACTTGACTCGACTAAGGTGGACTCAAACCAAACACTATTATTATTATTATTAGTAGTAGTAGTAGTAGTAGTAGTAGTAGTGTGGTATTATTTATACTTTTCACAATTAAAATATTATAATTCAGTATCGCTTAAGAATAAAATGCATTAAGTCTCTGGGAGCATTTCCCATAGCTCTCAATATTTCCAGCAATGTGTCTGTGTTGAAGGGAAGAAGAGGCTCAGCTGGTGCAAACAGTGCCAAGGGATCAACAGAAAATGTATCTGCTTTTCACATGACAGTATCCATCACCCTTTCAGGCTGTGCTAGCATCAGCCCTGCTCTGTAGGGCTAAGATCAGATGAGCCTAGCTTTATGTAACCCATACCAAGGCACCTGTTTTCTTTTACAATGCATTGAATTAACAGACAAACAGAGGGAACTTGTAATAGAAAACAATGTGTATTGTCTTTTTTTATTTATTTTCTTATATTTGCTCATCTACAAAACCTTTTTAAACAGTAATACCTTTAGCAAATTATGTAATTTAGAATAAGTAGTTCACCCCCCAAAAATGTATTCCTAATTGTTAACACCCTTATGACGTGTGAATAAATTCATACAATGCATATCAATGGGTTCCAACACTTCCGAGCTCCAAAAAGGACATAAAGGCAGCATTAGGGCAATCGCTAGACTAAACTAGAGTGGTTTGTTTTCTGAAGCAATATGATTGTTTTTGAGAAAGAAAAAAAAAAATCACTATAAATCTTGACATCTGCAGTCACTTATGCTTCCTCACGCTTGATGCACACACCGAGCACTGGACACTGCCCATTAACACGCTCTGCCCATGATTCGAGTCATATGGATTGCCTTTATATTAATAATAAGATTTTCAAACACCGAATTCTCTCAATCTCAACCTTCGATTCCAATCAGTTTTAGTTCATTTTATTAGAAAGTGATATGCATTCTCACACCTTTATCAACAGAGATAATGTTATGAAAGCGTTTTTAAGCTCATTTTGGCTCCTGTCAAGAATTAGTAATCATCTCAAATTGTGAACCTGTCTAAGTGCTTTGCTGCCTCTTTGGCTTAATACATTTATAGTTATTTAGAGAAGAAATTACTGCATGCTCTCAATCACTCACCTGCCTTTGGCTCCACTGCATTTAATAAAGAAATAACAATACCAACTGGGACTCATGGAAGAGGATTTATGTAATCTAAAACAGGCACAAATATAGTTACTTGGCACTTAATGGACCCATTCGGTGTGAATGGGTCCCAGATCTCAAAATGGCACTCAGAGAGTGAGAAGTATTACTAAGTGCTGCACAATGAGTCCAATACCATTAAATGGAAGGGATTTCATAATTCATCCAGTCTGGTTTATTTCCATCAATTCCAAAATGAGCTCTATGTCCATTTGCAAAGGACTGTATTTGTTACAGAATTGTTCTCTGTGGCAGGTTGGTGTGGATCTGAGCAGACTCTTGAGGAACAGTTCTACCCCATTTCACTCCCTTCCTTAAGCCTATGAGTGATTTTAAGATAGAGAAAGTGTAAAATTAAAGGAAAAGATCACAGAAGGGTTTAGAAGCATTGACTCACAGTCAGTTCTATTAATTTGCCAAAGCTTAAGATGCAGCTTCCTTTGCCATTGGTCCTTCCTTTGGTTGCTAGAGAGGTAGGGCGTACTGTGCTAATGTAATATTCTAATATAATATAAATAAACTGGTTTTGCTCTCTAAAGTAAACTGTGTGTTTGGAAATTCCTTTGTCTGTAACACTGCCAGCCTTAAGAAATGTTTATTCAAAGTATATTTGAAAACAGAAAAAAGTGACTATGACAATGTGACAAAAAGTGGGGGAAAGAGACAATGATCTGACACTTATTTCATTGAAATTATTTGTCAAATTTTTGCTTTTTAACAGAGTGTGTCTCAATCAGTCCCTCACACAAAATAGAAAGTGTGCCATGAAATATGGGCTCCTTATGTTACAGCACTCTGACAGAACCATGAGTGTATTTCCACAGAAGAGAAAGGCTCTTCCTCCACATTGAACTGTAAAATAAATGTTATACAGAAGGAACTGGAGATCACTTTATTCCGCGAGTTGAGAGAATGTGTTTGACATGTTTGTATTTGACTACAAATACAAGAAAGATAAACAAGATTGGTATGGTCTTCACTTATTGGTATGCATTAAAAAGACATCCAAATGAAATAAAACAAGATGCATTTACATTAAATCATTATAAAGTCAATAATTGCATTTTTTATAGATGACTAGTTTACTTGCATTCTTTAGCATGGAGTAGAATAGTTGAATTATGTTGAAGGTCAAGTCATTTTTATTTGTATAGCGGTTTTCACAACAGACGTCGCTTCAGAGCAGCTGCACAGGAAATCATGTTATAACAGAAAATAAAGCTGTTAATGTCTTCATCTTGTCAGTTGTCAGTCATCTTTGTGCTATATGATATAAATGTGATTGTGCTTTAATCAGTAAAAAAAAAAAAATTTAGACCCCCAAGTGAGCAAGCCAAAAGTGATCATGGCAAGGAACAAAAAACTAAGATGTTGGTTAATGGAGAAAAACCTGAAATAATCAAGGCTCACTTTGGGAGCCAGTACCCTTTAGGCTAAACGGCTTGAATTTAATGCCAATATTAGTTATATGTATATGTCAGGCAATTTTGGTGAAGTCCATCCTAAGTCCATGGTTTAGGCAGTGGCACATGAAGTATCCTGTGTATTGGAGTTGGCATCAATTCATCCTCTGTTCACCCACCAAGTCTATCATAGTAGACTGAAGTGCAATCTGGCTGGCAAAGGCTGCAGTTAGTCATCATCATCACTCAGTGAAACATAGCTTTTGTTCAGTTGAGCTAACATGCAATTTAATCACACTCATAGAAGCTTGTGTAAATGTAGTTGGATATACACTCACCTAAAGGATTATTAGGAACACCATACTAATACTGTGTTTGACCCCCTTTCGCCTTCAGAACTGCCTTAATTCTACGTGGCATTGATTCAACAAGGTGCTGAAAGCATTCTTTAGAAATGTTGGCCCATATTGATAGGATAGCATCTTGCAGTTGATGGAGATTTGTGGGATGCACATCCAGGGCACGAAGCTCCCGTTCCACCACATCCCAAAGATGCTCTATTGGGTTGAGATCTGGTGACTGTGGGGGCCATTTTAGTACAGTGAACTCATTGTCATGTTCAAGAAACCAGTTTGAAATGATTCGAGCTTTGTGACATGGTGCATTATCCTGCTGGAAGTAGCCATCAGAGGATGGGTACATGGTGGCCATAAAGGGATGGACATGGTCAGAAACAATGCTCAGGTAGGCCGTGGCATTTAAACGATGCCCAATTGGCACTAAGGGGCCTAAAGTGTGCCAAGAAAACATCCCCCACACCATTACACCACCACCACCAGCCTGCACAGTGGTAACAAGGCATGATGGATCCATGTTCTCATTCTGTTTACGCCCAATTCTGACTACCATCTGAATGTCTCAACAGAAATCAGACCAGGCAACATTTTTCCAGTCTTCAACTGTCCACTTTTGGTGAGCTCTTGCAAATTGTAGCCTCTTTTTCCTATTTGTAGTGGAGATGAGTGGTACCTGGTGGGGTCTTCTGCTGTTGTAGCCCATCCGCCTTGAGGTTGTGCGTGTTGTGGCTTCACAAATGCTTTGCTGCATACCTCGGTTGTAACGAGTGGTTATTTCAGTCAAAGTTGCTCTTCTATCAGCTTGAATCAGTCGGCCCATTCTCCTCTGACCTCTAGCATCAACAAGGCATTTTCGCCCACAGGACTGCTGCATACTGGATGTTTTTCCCTTTTCACACCATTCTTTGTAAACCCTAGAAATGGTTGTGCGTGAAAATCCCAGTAACTGAGCAGATTGTGAAATACTCAGACCGGCCCGTCTGGCACCAACAACCATGCCACGCTCAAAATTGCTTAAATCACAGAATGCTTTCCCATTCTGACATTCAGTTTGGAGTTCAGGAGATTGTCTTGACCAGGACCACACCCCTAAATGCACTGAAGCAACTGCCATGTGATTGGTTGATTAGATAATTGCATTAATGAGAAATTGAACAGGTGTTCCTAATAATCCTTTAGGTGAGTGTATAATGCAAACATTAAAATGTCAGACTGATCTCACCTTGTAATCAGAAACAGTAGGTTGATTTATCTTTAGCTAAAATCGGTCTGTGCTTACTGAAATTCAAAAAACTGTCTCCAGTGGCCAAAGCGGTAAGTGTTTGTGGCAGGGCGGATGGCGGGGCCGGGTTGTGATTCTACACACCCCGTCCCTTATCAGGCTTATCAAGCCTCCGAGAGGGATAAAGGCCGACTGCGGAAGATGGTGCGAGAAAGAGAGATAGTTTACGGCAGCTGACCATCATGTGTGTGTTTGTGTCTTTTGTATAAGTTTATCATTAAATCTATTATTTATATTGTCAAGCCGGTTCTCGCCTCCTCCTTTCCATTAATCCATTTACAGTTTTGTTGGGCATATGATCATGTGTGATCTCCATTTTCCAGGTGTAATGTCCATGGAGGGGTGCCAAAAGCAAGATCCGAGTTGATTTTTTAGCAATACAGTCAGTAACACAGTGAAGAGACCCCCCCCCCCCCCCTTGACTTTAGGGCTTTATTCTGTTGGCTGTTTGAAAAAAGAGAGAGAAAAAAAACAGCTTAAAAATAGCCCCCAATATATATATATAGATATGTAAAAAAAAAAAAAAAAAAAAAGGGAAAATGAAATAGAGGCTATTAAATGAAATACAAACAGGACATAAGCCTACCCATATGCTTCAGCGTACATCAGAATACATGCTGAAATCCCTCAAAGCATTTTATGCATTTAACACGTGCTTAAATCACTAAAAGCATTTTATGCATTTTTAACCAAGCTTTAAGGACATATATAACAGTTTAATACAATAACAGTTTCATTACACATGTTCACTTAAGTGGAAAACACTCTGGGCCATAAAACATCAAACGAGATATGATCAATACCAAATCTACATACCCAGTCCTTGAATGTACACAAAAAGTGGTCAAACTCCACACATGTAATCCACATGCATCCCTCAAAAACGATCCACAACAAACACTCTACATATGACCATTCTGAACACAAACCAAATGCAGTCTACAAGCATTCTGCGCAAAACTTAACCCTTTTGAACGTACGATTAAAACTGTGTGGCTGGGCTCAGACGAGTATGGTCATGCATTCATGCTGCTGTTTATCAGCAAAATCGTTTGCCTTAATGACTGAAGCAGTTGTCATAATGAACTATCATTATTTTTATGTTACAAACTTTCAATCGCTAAATAAAAGTATTAAGCCATTAATGTCGATGCGCACCATTTAGAAGCAGCGCTGCGGACATGTTTTCTGATGTCAAAGAATATACAAACTATTCGGTCCATTTGATCCTTGTCCTCTTCTGTCCATCACAACCACTTTTGGGGCTGGGAGAGAGGAGGGGCAATTTTCTATATTTTTAGAACCTTCTATGCTCCTCCTTTTTTATGCTTATATGACAATACAAACAGAGAATCCCATCAAAAATATGGAGGCGTGCATAGCCGGCAAGTGCATTCACAATTTGGTATTATCTATCATAGTCAATCATTATAAACATCTAAAAACCACATTATATGTTTGATAATATATAAACTGACCTTCAGTGCACCCGCTGTGATATAACATGTAAGAACTCACACTGGGGGATCCGTCAGTACAGGAGAAACTCACGTGTGAAAAGGTAAATATTTACCCAAGGAACTCTCAAAAGATGAACAAAACCAGGAGCTCACTTGCACAACATATGTTCTCACAAGAGAGTGCCGGAAAGCAAGTGTTGCAAAACTCTGGTCCATGTACAATTTATGTAAAATCTCCACTTGGCTACATAAGCAAACTCGACCATATCCTGGTTTTAGCAAGGCATCTGAATATGGGTGTCCCATGCTGCTAAAGTGACATGCATTCGGTTGCGCCACAGGGAAAGGTTGATATGATGGAGCCGATGCAAACACTTGTGATAGGAAATGGCGCTTGCCAATTATTCAGCATAATGTCGCCAATCCTAGGGTACCAGAAGTATCAGAAACATCTCGGTTACTGTTGTAACCTCTGTTCCCTGATGGAGGGACCGAGATGTTGAGTCAATAAAGTGACACTAGGGGTCACTCTTGGGAGCCCCAAACACCTCTGATCTTTGAGAAAAGGCCAAATGGAATTGGCAAGTGGAATTTGCATGCCACTCCCCCGGACATACGGGTATAAAAGGAGCTTGAATGCAACCACTCATTCAGGTTTTGTGCTGAGGAGCCGAGACAAGGTCCTGGCCATTTCATAATGTAGTTCAGTGTTGTGGCAGGAGGGACACAACGTCTCGTTCCCTCCATCAGGTCCCTATACAAAATGCCACAACTTAACAAACTGTGTTACGTAGACTGGCGATGCGAGACGGGCAGACATCTGTGTGCCTCGTAACCAGTGCACCCGGCCGTAATGTAACCTCCCCCAATGCTCTTACGGGTGTCATACAGTCCCCTGCACCTAGGGGATAAGTTGACTGTCCAAAAAAATAAGGACCGGCTGACCCAGTTGCAGCCTCTTCTCTTTTTTCTCCCCAAAAGGAACAAAATCTTTCAGCTGGGGGCCATATAATGTCCGTCGTCAAGGGGCGCCCCTCCAAGGAGAGGACACCACGGAGACCACACCCTGCCCAGAGAGGGGGACATTTACTGCGCACGGGATTACTGCGGGTAACCAGCGCATGTGGAACACCAACCCCATTACAGGGCCTAGTTAGCAGACGTACTGGGCCGGTGGTGAGTTTCTCCGAAAACATACCTGCTTACCTGCTCGTACCTGACAACACACGGGACAAGACCGTTTCAACCCGGAGATGATAAAATCTCAAAGTTGCTGGGTATTGCACGAACGCTACTCTCAGATGTCTGTTAAAGTGGCACCTTTTGTTAGAGCCAGGAGGCCGCCACACTCCTAGTAGAGTGGGCACGGGGGCGGCACGTCCTGGGCATGATATGCCATAGCGATGGCGACAATGACCCAGTGGGTGATTCTCTGTTTGGAGACAGTGCTCCCTTTCCGCTGTCCACCAAAGCTGGGTCTGCCTCCTCCTGGGGCAGCACTTACAGGTTCACAACCTGATCCCTAAATGGGGTCGTGGGAACCTTGGGCACATAGCCCAGTCAGGGTCTCAGGATCACGTGAGACTATCCCGGACCGAACTCCAGGCATGTTCCGCTGACAGAGTACACCTGCAGGCCCCCTACCCTCTTGATGGAATTGAGTGCCATCAGGAGGGCAGTGAGGTCCAACTACCAAGTCTGGGTGAGTCAGTAAGGTGCTACTAGGATGACCTGTTCCTTGTCCTCCCTGACCTTCCACAACATCTGTGCAAGTAGGCTCACTGGGAGAAGCATACTTGTGTAGCCCCAAGGGCCAGCTGTGTGCCAGTGCGTCTGTGCTGAGGGGAGCCTCGGTCAATGTTCCCAGGAAGCGAGCAGGTCCACCTGTGCTTGACCGAATCCACTCCAAATCAGCTGGACACCCGGGGGTGGAGACTACACTCTTCCCCAAGCGTGACCTGCCATGACAGCGCGTCTGCTGTGCTGTTGAGGTGGCCCGGGATGTGAGTGGCTCGCAACGACTTGAGCCGCTGCTGACTCCAGAGGAGGAGACGGCAGGCAAGGTGCGACATTCAACAAGAGCTCACGCCGGCTTGACGGTTGATGTACGCCACATCAACCAAAATTTCTGTGTGAACATTCTCAGACACTTCAGCAACGACTGCACACGCTCGCTTGTGACGCGAGCCATCATTGAGACAGAGTCTAACCCCATACCGAGGAAAGAGATGCTCTGAACCGGGGAGAGCTTGCTCTTTTCCCAGTTGACCTGAAGCCCCAGACGGCTAAATTGCCTGAGCACCAGGTCACTGTGTGCACACAACAAATCTCGCTAGTGAGCTAGACTCAGCCAGTCATCGAGAGAGTTAAGGATGCGGATGCCCATTTCCCTTAACAGGGCAAGTGCTGCCTCTGCAACCTTCGTAATGGCGCGAGGTGACAGACTGAAGGAGAGTTGTACGGTCCTGAAAAGCCACTGCGACGGGATGGGGAGTGCGAGCCATGGCCCCAATCTCAGAGCGAGGGGGACCAAAGGAAAAATCACATCAGACATTATGGCGGGTGGGGCCTCGCGATGGGGCGGAGCCTGAGGTGCCACTCGTGTCTGTGCTGAGTCCAGGGACATCAAAGCACTTACCCGGCTCCTTGTGCCAACCACCGGAGAGGTCTGGGACGGGGGAGGAGGAAAATTGTTATCACGACCTGTCGAGACCGTCACATCAGGGGGTGGGATTGTACCACAGCTGGGCCTGCCTTCGAGGCGCCATAACTGCCGAATGGAAACAGTACCCGGCGGTCGTGATAACGATGCCAGTGGACACTGACTGTATGGCCCAGTAAGTAAGGAAACTGCTCTTTTTTTTTTAAAAGGTGACCGACATGATCGTGTGAGCTTCTCATGCACCTCCGGGAAGATTCCACTTCAGCCCTACTGCACCCGAGGGTGGGAGCCCAGCCAAGTCCTCCTCATCAGACAAGATAAGCCCGCTTTCTGATTCAGCTATTGACAGCTCATCCTCTTCATGAGCCCCGAACGAGATTGCGAACCCAACCTGAGACGTGTCCGCAGTCTCATCCCAGAACTCGACCCGAGCGTGCTGGGAAATGAGCAGTCAGTGGGGGCATTCCCGGTGGAGAAGTTCCCATTGAGGTCCCCAAATCGCCCCCGGTGCTAACCGACTCTGCTTCTTACCTGTAGCTAGAAGGACCGAGGTGTGGAGCCACTGGGGTGGCTTTCCCTCTGACGAAAGTAAGCTGTGACCACAATGTTGCCATGGTCATGTTCTCGCAATGAGGACACAAACTATCCACGAACGAAGTCTCAGCGTGGGTAGCACCCTGACACGTAAGACAATGATCATGGCCATCTGAAGCGGAGAGATAGGGACCGCAACCAGGAATAATAAACAAACAAAAAGGCATCTTGAAAAAGATTCTTTTAGAAGGAAATCTATACTGTTTGTGGAAGAGTATATATATGCCCAGGTGTGTTCTCTGCACAACACCGGTGCAAGAGGGGGAGAAACTGCTGAAATGCACTGTGAATCCAACAGCTTCACTGGATTCGTAGAGTAATTCAGCTTGCTGAACTCAACTGCTCAGCTCTGAAGAAAAAATGAAAAAAAGTGGTTGCATTCCAGCTACATATATACCTGCATGTCCGGGGGAGTGCCATGCAAATTCCACTCGCCAATTCTCATTGGCCTTTTCTCAAAGATCAGAGGTCTTTGGGGCTCCCAAGAGTGACCCCTTGTGTCACATCATTGACACAACTTCGAGTGAGTGACAGAAGGGGAGAAACATGCCAACGTCCTATTTGATCATGTTGAAAATGCATCACCTTATAATTATGCGCTATTGTAAAAATGTTTAGATGTAAATGTAGATGTGTGTAGAACTGAGTGAACGTGTTTATGAACTGATAATCTGCTGTATTTCTCGTGATTTGTGTGAAAGTAAATAAGTCGCTTTATATTTAAAAATGTATTATTGAAGGGCCTCTATTACGCATTTTTACTAGGAAACCTTTTTGATATGTACAACGAGACATGCAATTTTCATTTAGCAAAATGTAAGTACAGGGATATGATTTGAGGGCATTTGCCCTTCTTCTACGTTAGAATAGAGATTCAAAACCTCAAGCCTGATGCTTACGAAAGTAGAAACATTAGTATTTGCGAGCAAATGACACTGATCCATCATGTAAGTGTGACACAGGGCGAGATCCCTGTGTTAGAGGTTTAGACATAAATTTGCTGCTAATTTGAGAATGTTTTTAGATATGAGTGAGTATTTGCACACTTTTCTATTATTTGTATTAGGGTTTTTGTTACTGGGTGATGGTATCATCTGTAACACCAAAAAACTCCACATGGCCGTTTCTGGCTTATCTTGGACTTGCAGTAAAGATGGCAGTGAGCCTGGAGCAGAGATGTATTATTACTGCCACCCATATGAGGCAGGCTTGAACATGTTTGTTATAATAAATGCTTTGAAGAAAGGAAAATAAATTAACAAAAAAATTAAACCGAGACAAATTCAAAGTCTAACCTTATATCCATGTTCCTAGACTGCCAGGGGATTTTGGACTGCATCAATGTTCAATAAGAGTAGCCTATGAATGTAAAACACAACATCAATATGAAATAGTAAAATAAATGGCCTACATAAAATCTCTAAGATTTAAGTAAATACAGCATTTAGATTTTGACCTTGTTGCGATTTTATTTATTTCTGTAAAATAATCTCTCTGTGCAGCCTTTTAAAAATAAGCTCTCTTGGTCTCTGTATCTAATCTTTTTGCAAAGATTTCAGTATGCCATTTGAAATGCTGAGTAAAATCAGTTAATATAATCATGCTTTGATACCAACAGTCAGGGATTCCAAATGAAAGACAAACACATTCACCATAAGTACACAAGAAGATACTGCCAAAACAGATTCTAATTCAATTTCTTGCTTGGGCAAATATGTCTATAAGAACAGGTTGATGGAGAGTTCATAGGAAACAGAAAGAAGGAGAGAGAGACAATCAACTCTGACAACAACACAGATAAAATCTTGCCACGGTACCTCTATTCAAAGTTGTCACATTGAATTGTCATTTAAGTTGTGTACTCCAGCCCCATGCAATTTATCCTGGCATCCATTTGTATTCATTTTTAGTAATTTTCACCTCTGACTTATCCAACTTTTTCCTACACCCGTGATGCTTAGCGAGAAATATGGATGCTACTTCCGTTGTCAAAATAAACACAGCTGTTGTTGCGGCGTACGTCCATTCATTCTTTCATTGTGGTGTTGGGATTTTGAGGAGAGCGTGTCTGATTTAGTGATGTCATATATCAATAACTATACCAGTGTGTTTCTGAACGATAATAAACTGCAAAAAAATCAGAAAGACAAAGAATGTGAGAACAAAACGGGCACACTGTTTCTCCCAGATGCAGTTGAGATTTAATTTAAGCAGAAACGCAACATTTCTAGCAAAATGCAGTTTAGTACCTGTGTTAGTTCTGCTTCAGTTGTGTGTACTTGTCATTTTTTCACCCTGCATGTTCCAATCAGACAGCCACACTGAGGAAGAGCCGTGAAGTTCTCATCCTTGGGTATGTAATTGCTTTTTCAGTTTTTCCCAATTGGACAAATTTACTAAATCTGCAAGTAAGTTTAAACTTTTGTTCGGCGGGTGACTGACTGCTGAGAAGTGGTGCTTTGCTGCCATCCAGGACACATCTGGACAGCGTTTTAAACCTCAAATGCAATGTGGTTTTTGACTACCTATATATGTATTTTTGTGATCCAATCACAAAACACTTTGCAACCTGTTTACTAATATATTTAGCACTGACCATTTGTGATTGTATCATCCGAAACTACTCTTATTACAGCTGTAAACAGGGTCTAAAATTATTGCAGCCAGAGTTAGAGAATGCTATAGAACGACTTCCGGCGGAAGTCCCACACACATTCGTTTGTCCAGGAAGGCCCCCAGGAAAAAGGTGGATAGTGATTTACAGTCAAAATAGGGTTATGTTGCTTGTGTGTGTGTGATAGCAACATTCCCATGATGCGTGTGACCATCTGGGTCATGCATAATTTCAAATGCAGTTGGAGTCGGTATCATCTAACATCTGAACAATAAGAGAAAGACACGGCATCACCATGATATAGAATCTGAATGACTATAACCAAGTATAAACACTAGACTCATTTACTAAAAGCTTGAAGTTAGTAAATATATTTACTTAACGTAAAAATTGAAATCAGTGACAGGTATCTTGACCTTTTAAAAGGTGCAGGACTTCGGGCAGTCTGAGCCAGATTGGGTTTGCGCGTTTCAATAGTCTTGGTTGTCTGTATGTATTTGGAGACAATTCCATGAAAGTAAATCCCAACCAGTGTTGTTATTGTTAATGAAAAATAAAGCAAAAACTAAAATATGTTTTAACTAAAATAAAATATATTTTCAATTAACTGACTTGAAAATTAAAAACATAGCTGCTAAAAGTAAAAATTATTTTCATGTTGACTTATTACATTTAAACCTTAACACCTTCATTAAACATGAAGGTGTTGTTATCAAAAGCACAAAGTCAGTGGGCGTGGTGATTAATTTTTTTTTATTTTCGTGCAAGCATGCACTAAGTCTAGGCACAGTTAGGTTTGGCCCACATAAAGCGTAAATGGGGTGGATCAAGTGCATTTGAATTCTCATTGAGGTTCTACTCAGGGATTTCCACTGTATAGGTCCTTTTGAAAAGTGGTACAAAAATCATACCAAATCCAAACATTTTAGTCTCGCCTTCCACTGGCTCAACAACAGGTAGAAAATTACTAGTAGGCTACAAATTAAATCATAAATAAAATTGTAAATATCCATAAATAAAACATTAACATAATAATACAAATAATAACAAAAATAATTGAAAAAAATCTAGAAATACAAATCTCAAGTGATTACCCCTGAAAAATTGCAACTGTCAGGGGCATTTTTAGATGTTCTGTACTATCAGAATTTGGACATGAAACTGCAAATGGAGGAACTGAATTTGAACTTTGCGCTGAGTTAAGAGGTGTTATTGAAACGTCTTAGCGCAATGACCTATTTCTTAAGTATTTAAATACATTGTTTTTAAATATAATACACCCAGAGTTTGCTTGCATACGCCCACAATAGCGCAAACACTCCCACCTGCACCCAGTTGTGCTTTCTGCTCGCACAAACATTACCCTTAGAATTAGCGTTCTCACGAAAATTGGATTAAATGCTGGGCACGAATGTAGCGCATAGTGCTGCGCTTTGCGTACTCACGAAAATAGAGCCCCATAGACAAAATTAAAATAAAATCAACTGAAACTAGAAAACACTGAAAAAAAAATATTACGAGCATATAATGAAAGGTAATTAAAACTTTGTGTGTATGCAAGTATATATATATATATATATATATATATATATATATATATATATATATATATATATATATATATATATATTACTTGCATACATACACACACACACAATATATATATACACACAATATATAAATATATATATATTTCCCTACACAGCAAGTATATGTTGAGTACACGGTCTCATTCTGTGCAACACATCTCACCTTTGACAGCCACTGCAGGATGAACCTTTGAGATAGAAAATGTGTGAATAATATATTATGCAATATGCTTTATGTGCCTTTCAATGTGTTTGCACAAACAGTGACATGAAACCCTGCATGGTCTCTGTGCTGTGGTATTGGTAGAATAACTCCATACTGAGGTTATCAGCTTGTATGAATATTTAATTTAGTGCTATCTGGCTTCCATTTGCCAGGGTTACATTTATCAGGTATTGTATGTCCTCATACTCAATTATTCAGACCTACTTGTCAAATTCATTATCATAAAGACCTATGAAGCCTTTCCTATAATGCCAAACTCATGAGTTACTATCTTCTCTTTCTCTTTCCCGCCTGTTTTTCTCATTGGAGAATGGTAGTTTAGTGTAATATGCATTTAAAATAACTGTAGTAGTTAGAATAACAGTAGGAGTATACAACAGTTTCCTAGTTACAGATCCTGCTGTTTCCATTTTTAGGATAAACACATTAATCTTCATCCCTATCTCACATTAATGGAAGGACAAAAGGGTGAGCAATGCTGAGCTGTAAAAGGAACGGTAGCCTAGACTTCAAAACATTAGAGAACTGTTAATAGTATGCACATTTGTTTGATATATAGACAGACAGATAGATATTATTATTATGATTATAATTATTAATAAATTTTTTGGCAGGGTGGACATATTGGAGGTTTTTCACTGCATTAGAATTAGATCCATCTGGTAAACACAACATGACACTATTTTCATGCTGTTTAAGAACATCATGCATTTTTAATATTACTGAAAACCACAGTCAATATACTGCACAACTAGTGCCATCAAGTACACATACATTTAAATACTTTTAAAAGTAAACTTACCATACAAATTAGGAAGATGTGGTCCATCCATTTCTTTAGTGTTGATAAATTAAAGATGCAGATAAATTTGTTTCAGATATTACGATTCTGGTCAAGTATGTTTTGAGCAGTGAGAAATGAAGGAGAATAAAGAAGACTAGAAAGGCCTTCTTCCAAAAGGGCAGATAGCACACTCTGGTTTTAAAAGTAGGGCTGGGCGATTGTTTACATACAAAAATTAGATATTGATATATTTTAATTTTTTGTTTTGCCAAATGACGATATTCAACATTTACAGCATCTCACTAATTATGCATTTGCTCTGAAATGTCTTAAAAGTGATCTCTTAAGGCCAGTAGAGTGAGGTTTACACACTGTGTCAGTATTATTTATTAAACTTTATTCAAGTTTATTTATTAAACTTTATTAAACCCCACCAATCATATTAATGTATGTAATGATGTAACAAGAACATTATGTGAAGTATGCAAGAGCAAGAACGCTGAACAGAGAAACGTGAGTACCCCAGTTTCTTTTGTTAATGAAATCAGATAAAGATTATCCACCCAACAACTCCTTTCCTTGTCATTTTGTCAGAAGTGGCTAATTAAGGAGAGAGAACCATATGCCCAGGAATGCCATCGTTCAAACTGCCAGACAACTTTACATTCGACAAACCAGGGGAATGGCCATCATGGCGGAAACGTTTTGTGAGAAACAGAAAGGTAATCAAGCTCGCGGAATAGGACAGGAGAGTTCATGTGATTACATTGATCTAAGCAATGGACAATGAGGTGAAAAATATCTACAAATCATTTGTTTTCAGTGAAATAGAGAAACTGTTCTGTTGTTTAATAGGTACAACGATAACCTTCATCATGGAGACGACAGCCAGCCATAACTTTTATACCATTCTTTATTCTCTGTCCAGATCCATAATACACTCCAAATAGGAGTTTTCTTCTATTGGGAGTATAAATAATCTTGTTTAAACAGGTTTCTCTATTATCTTTGTAATTATAAAGTAAGCGTTACATTCAGTGATTCAAGTAGTAATTTTGTAAACTTTAAAAATACAACAATACTTCTCATTTTTCCCTTACAACACGATGACAACAAAACAAGCTCTTTATTTTTTTTCTTTTAACTAGACATGAAGGATGGGATAGACTACCCAAAACCTTCAACTGAGTGTTGGGATTATTCTGCCCAATTGACTGCTCAGTGTTTATCTAGGGCAGTGGTTTTCAAAGTGGGGGCCGCCAGGGGACGGCAGGGGGGCCGCAGCAAGTTGGAAGAAGAAAAAAAAAAAGCAAAAAAAAAATTATAATTATACATTTTATTAATATTTTAAAAATATTAAAAAATATACAAAAAAATTAATATTATTATGATTATTGTTATGAAATAGCATTATAATAATTTGTCGCATATCTGAACATTAAACTTTTAATGCTAATCTTTCTGATTGGCTGGTACACGTAATCTGTCAGTGTAGCCTTGGTAACAACCGCCAGTGCTCAGCTATTCAGATATTTATTTAGTTAGCTGGCTAGCTCTATCAAAATGGATAGATTTTTAAAAAGGAAAAAACCTGACGAGCCAGCTATCGAAACCTCAAATAAAAAAAAAAAGGAAACGAACTCCTGGCCGAGTAAGACTCGTTAGGTATGAGGCAGCATACATAAAGTATGGATTTACATGCGTCACGCAGAAGAATGGACATGAGTGCCCCAAATGCGTT
Source organism: Moxostoma hubbsi (assembly GCA_032164185.1). Classification (NCBI taxonomy): domain Eukaryota; kingdom Metazoa; phylum Chordata; class Actinopteri; order Cypriniformes; family Catostomidae; genus Moxostoma; species Moxostoma hubbsi. The sequence continues at coordinate 26,267,506 of JAVLUX010000002.1, read as the reverse complement.
CTCTGCTTCCAGATCCTCTCCAACGAATGCTTAAAACCATCGAAACTTCAACGTCACCTGAACCAGAAGTATCCAGCAGAGGCCGAAAAACCAAGCGACTTTTTTTAAAAGAAAGGAAGAACATTTGACCAGGCAGTCAGCAACATTCGTGCGGCAAGCTACTGTCCCTGAGAGAGCATTGAAGGCATCGTTTTTGGCTTCCTTGCACATTGCGCGGGCTAAAAAGTCGCACACAATTGGGGAGGATTTGATACTATCTGCTAACAAAGACATCGTTAAAGAGCTACTGGGTGAGGATTCTGCCAAGAAAATTGACGCTGTACCACTCTCTGATAACACTGTGAGCAGACGTATTGGAGACATGGCTGAGGATGTGTCTGCTCAACTGTTGGACCAGGTGAGAGCTAGCGAATATTTTGCACTGCAGCTAGATGAGAGTACGGATGTGGCTAACGCTGCCGAGTTGCTTGTGTACATCAGATTCATTTCCCAAGAAATGTTCGTTGAGGAAATTTTATTTTGTAAAGCACTTGAAAGTAGAACCACTGGGAAAGAGATTTTTCAAGTGCTGGATGAATATATTAATTCAAATGGACTTGATTGGTCTCGTTGCGTGGGTGTGTGTTCTGACGGGGCCGCGGCTATGACTGGGAAAAACAGTGGGGTGACGGCTCTCATCAAACAGAAGGCCCCCTAATGCGGCGTTCACACACTGTATGCTCCATCGAGAAGCACTGGTGGCTAAACGGTTGGATGATGAGCTTAATCAGGTACTACAGGACATAATACAGGTAATAAACTTCATTAAAGCCCGCCCCTTGAAACACAGACTGTTTGCTCTTCTGTGTAAAGAAATGGGAGCCCGTTTTGATGGATTGCTGCTTCACTCAAACGTACGCTGGCTTTCACGGGGGGCAGTTTTGAACCGTGTGTATGAGTTGCGGAGGGATGTTGCAGAGTTTCTCGTGTCTGAGAAACATCAGCTGGCTGACCGTTTTACAAATGCAGCCTGGATTCTCAAACTTGCATATATGGCTGACATTTTTTGTCATCTGAATGTGCTTAACCAAAGCATGCAAGGGCGTGACACATACATAGTGCATATGCAAGACAAAGTGCGTTCTTTTTCCCTGAAGATTACGCTGTGGTCAAACAAGCTCAAGGAGGGAAATACAGAAATGTTTCCACTATTACACCAAGAGCTGCTGTCATCTGGTGGTGAGTTGGACACCATTTCTCCACTGATACAATCCCACCTGGAGCACCTCCAGGGATATTTCAGAGACTATTTCCCTGACCTTGACAGCACCCATCTAAACTGGGTAAGGAACCCATTTGCCCCTGATGTAGGCTCTTGTCTGGACTTAAAATCACAGGAGGAGCTGATTGAGATGACTACTTCATGGGATTTAAAAATGAAATTTGAGGCTCTTTCCCTCTCTAACTACTGGATGTATGTAAGAAATGACTTTCCCATCCTAGCTGAGAGTGCTCTGAAATGCCTTCTTCCTTTTGCAACCACTTATTTGTGTGAGTCTGGCTTTTCAACTTTAAAAGTACTTAAAACAAAACACAGAGCACGTCTAAATGTGGAGAGTGACATGCGTGTTGCACTGACAGACATAAAGCCCAGGCTTGACAAACTGTGTAGGAGCCACCAGGCCCACCCATCCCATTAATATGCTCTCTTTCTCTCACACACACGCACGCACACACACACACACACACACACACACACACACTCACACACACACACACACCCAATGTTGTTGCATGTTGCCACCAGGCCCACCCATCCCATTAATACGCTCTCTTTCTCTCATACACACGCACGCACACACTCCCAATGTTGTTGAATGTTGCCACCAGGCCCAGCCTTCCCGTTGATATGCTTTCTCTTCTTCTTTTCTCTCTCTCTCTCTCACACACACACACACACACACACCCTCTCGTTAAGATCTCTCTCTTTTTCTATTCACTGACACACACACATACAATGTTGAATGTTGAAATTACGGTACCAGATTTGAAGATGTTGAAATTACTTTACCATATATGAAGATCTGACATACAAATGTTATTATTACAACACCAATAAAGGTTAATGGATGTTCACCTAGATGTTTTATTTATTTATTTCTACATTTGCCGTAGTATTGTCGATGGGTTTAATAACACATCATGGAAAAGGGGGGCCTTGGCCAGAACCTAGTGGTATTTGGGGGGCCTTGTCATGGAAAAGATTGGCAACCCCTGATCTAGGGTATTTCTAACTACAGTTAGAGAAAGACCTTTAAATACCCTGGAGGTGCTCTAATCCTGGATTGATATCATTCCTCACTTTGCGGTGTTTGCTGGCATCTCTTTTGAATTTCTGGTGTTCCTTAATGTGCTCACAACATCTGGAGACTTGTTTACATCTGTCGACGACTCACAGACTCACAGAAGATGTTACAGGAGCTTTTGAAGTCGGTGAGAGGTGAAACCTGTTTCTTCTCAAGGTGCCTCTGGGTATATCTATGAAATAAGACCTGGGTGTGCCAGCTGTAGACACCACAGCACCCCTTTCAAGTATGTCTTTGACCCACACATGATAACCCGGCTGCAGATTTGTCATGTCATGTGCTCTGTATCTACGGTTGTATTTTTGTTTCTGTTTTTGTCTGTATGTTAGTTCTTTCTTTTCAGCTTTCCAAAATCTGCCACCTCCCCATTGCTTTGTAGAAAATGGGGACTGGACGTCACATGGTTGGAACACCAGTCTTGTGAAAATGTACGGAAAAACTTGTATGCCATGACGTGCGACTATTGATTTGAAATGTTCAACCACAGTTTCCAAAGTCATTGATATTAGTTTGGCAACTTCAAAGTACCTTGAAAAATAATCAACAATGACTAAGTACTGCTTATTATATTTTTGCTACAAATCTGCTCCTAAAGTGGACCACGGCCTTTTTGGAAATTCAGTAGGCAGCATTGTTTCTCTGGGCTTGTTCTCTCTCGTGCACATGTGTCACAGTTCTCAATCATTTTTGTCAGATCTTTACTGAGACCTGGCCACCAAACTGATTGTTTGGCTCTCTCCTTGCATTTTGTTATGCCCAAATGTCCCTCATGCAGTTTCTTTAGTATCTCAGCTCTTAGTGACGCAGGAATGACAATCCTGATTCCATATAATAGTAGACCATTTTGCACAGAAAGTTCTCCCGAGAATGACAAATAAGACTGAAAAGTCCTGTCAATGGAGAATTTATCTAGCCACTCTTCCACACAGTATTTCCTTAACTGCTTGAGTATGGAATAATTGTCCTGGTGTATTTGGATCTCTCTGAGCCTTTTTTCTGTAGCTGGTAGGTTTGCCATCACAGAGTCAACATATAAATTAATGTCTTCCTCTGAGGGCTCCACTGCTGCACTGCTAATGGGAGCTCTAGACAACACATCCGCTTTTGCAATGTTTTTGCCTGCCACATGTGAAATGGTGTATGAGAATCTCATAAGACGCATACGAAGATGCTGTATGTGTGGTGGGAGATCATCCAATTTCTTTGAGCCAAGCAGAGAAACCAGAGGTTTATGATCAGTTTCGATGTGGAAACTTTTCCCAATGAGAAACTCAGCAAACCTCTCACTGGCCCATGTGGAGGCCAGTGCTTCCTTTTCTATTTGTGCGTATCGCTGCTCTGTGTTACTAAGAGCTCTTGAGGCATACACCACAGGTTTCTATACTCTGTCTGCTTGATTCTGGAGGAGAACAGCTCCCAGCCCATATGAAGAAGCATCCGCCGAAACTACTGTTTCCTTGTTTGAATCATACAACGCCAGACCTGGGGGTGTGGTCAGTTCGTCTTTAATTCTCTCAAAGGCCTGCTGCTGTTGTGCCCCCCAGACCCACATGTTTTCATTTTTCAATAAGTCTCTGAGTGGTTGTGTCTTCTCTGCCAAATGTGGCAAGAATTTTCCAAGGTGATTGATCATCCCTAAAAACCGTCTAATTTCTCTGACATTACAGGGTTCTTTCATGGCTTTCACTGCCCCCACCTTGTCTGGATCTGCACTCACCCCTGATGCCTCAATGATTTGTCCTAGAAATTTGATTTTTTTCTTAGAGAACTCACATTTTTCATTGAGTGTGTCTCCAGCCACCTGAAGTCGTGAGAGCGTCCTTTGCAGCCTCTCATCATGCTCACTTTGTGTTGATCTCCAAATGAGCACATCGTCCATCTGGCAAAGAATACCTTCCAGTCCTTCAAGAATCCGTGACATGCACTTTTGGAAATGCTTTGGTTCAGAAGAGATTCCAAAGCATAGACGATTATAACAATACTGCCCAAATGGAGTTATAAATGTGGTAAGTAAAGAAACTTTACTTTAGCTCCTGCCAGCTGTCCTAAAGTGTTTTCCACAGAAGGGAGAGGATGTTTTTCTCTCATAACTGATTTGTTTAGCTCAGTGAGATCTGTGCAAATTCTCACTTTCCCTGTATGCTTTGGCACCACCACCATGGGTGCACACCATTCAGTTGGTTCTTCTACCTTTGTAATAAACCCCTGCTGTTCCATTCGCCTAAAATCTTCCTTCACCTTTGGTAAGAGTGGGAGGGAAATGTGTCTGGGTGTTGAGAGAGAGAGAAAGGTTTTGCCCCTGGCTTTAGCACAATGCTGTACTCACCCTCCATTTTGCCTAGGCCACTGAAGAGTTTCGGAAATTCTTTTTCACTTTCTCTTTTGAGTCCAAGCACACATCATCAAGCCTGGCCACCAGCTGAAGTGCAGTAACTGCTGGTCGTCCTAACAATGTATAATCCTTCAACAACATAAATGTCCTGTTCTGTACATTTACTGTTCTTATTGAGGGTTGCTGTGAATTTCCCTTTCACATTTAAAGACATTCCACCTGGCCCCTGAAGTATCCTTTCTGGAAGTTCCAGTCTGTTGAACTGGCCCTGGTTATACAGCGTCACCGGCACTGCAGTTCCACCCGCTCCAGTGTCTATTTTGAACTCTGCAGCCTGATTATTAATTTTTATTTCAGTCATCCATGGACTTCCTGCCACATCAGCTGTCAATGAGCCTCGGAATGCAATGCCCTCATTTGTATCATGAGTTAGCGTGGCAACATTCACCTCATATATTTTCTTTGTTTTGCAAATTTTTGCATAATGTCCCTTTTTATGACAATGATTACATTTCGCATCTCTTGCGGGGCATTGCTGCAGGTTACCTTTTGTGTCTCCACACCTTGTACACAGTGTCCACTTTTTAGGCCTTTCCTGAGGTTTTTTCTTTGCTGACTGTCTATAATGTGATTTCACTTGTTTTATTTTAGCTCCCCTGTTTCCCTCAACCTGCACACTATCCAGCTGCGTATTTGTGATTTCCCCTTTAAAGTTGGATTTAAGCATTTCTTTTTGCTTTTTTTACTACACAACAGACTTTTCTAGTGTTAATTCAGGGTCAAGTTGTAACTGTTCTGACAGCTTTTTGTCTGTCAGTCCCACGACGAGTCTATCTCTCACCATCTCATCGTGCAGATCCCTGTATCCACAGTGCTCAGATAAACAATGCAGTTCTGTTATGAAGCGATCCACAGATTCGCCCACCTCCTGTTGCCTCTGATTATATTTAGCCCTCTCAAAAATCACGTTTCTGCGAGCAATGAAATGATTCAGCCGGTTCTTTACTGTTTTGTACTCACTTGCTTCTTGAGGGCTTAAGTGCAGAGAAGTTAGTATATCCTCAGCTTCCTCACCCATCGTGTAAATCAAGGCATTCACTTGATTTTCGCCCGCCTGTGTTTCCAAACCCGATGCGATTCGAAACCTTTCTAAACGTTTTATCCATTTCGATCAATCATCTGCTTTAAACGTTAATTTTTCAGGCGGAAAAACTTGAAACTGATTCATGATAGCACTGTTGGCTTTTCAGTCCCCTCATCTAGGTGACAGAACGAAACGAAACGAAACGAAACACTACCTCACGTACGAACTTTTCACATCCGGTTCTATATACTTCTGATACCATGTTCTGTTGTTTAATAGGTACAATGATAACCTTCATCATGGAGATGACAGCCAGCCATAACTTTTATATCATTCTTTATTCTCCATCCCGAACCATAATGCACTCCATATATGTTCAACACATATAACCTATATAATGGAATACTACCGTATAGAACCTAATACTACAGAAACAAAATGATTTTGAGACTGTTTTGAAGAAATTCAATGACTAATTTGTACCACAGACCAACGTCATACACAAGGGGGTGCAGTTTCACCAGCAAATTCAGAGGCCGGAGTAAAATAAATATTTATTCATGCACTGTAATAATTACTGTTGGAATAAGAGAAAAAGACCTTTCAAAAAGATTACAACTAATTAAAGACTGAATGCAGGTATGCGCACAACGAGAAAGAATGTCTCATGGGGTCTGGGCATGTGAACACTTAAGCAAATATCTCAGCAAAATGGAGCGTTTCAAGCTCATCACCGACCACAAGCCACTGGTCCCTTTGATAAAGTGTAAAGATTTAGACAAAGTACTGATCAGATGCCAGAGACGACGACTTCTCACCACAATTGTACAGAGCGGTTATCTGAGTTTTCGTAGACTTTGTCAGTTCGAACCAGTCTGGCCAATCTCAGCTGACCTCTCTTGTCAACAAGCCATTTCTGTCCACAGTACTACTGCTTACTGGATGTTTTTTGTTTTGTTTTTGCACCATTCAGAGTAAATTCTAGACACTTTTGCTAGGTCAGGTGCTGGTTGTTTACTGTCTTGAACGTGCATCGCTTAAACGTGTTTGTGTGTGTGCGCTATATTTGTTTTGACTTGTCCCATAGTATTCACTACTATATTTGTTTTGCCTTGTCTCAAAGTATTCACTGCTAGATTTAGGGTTGGTTATCCAGTGTGTGTAAAACTATCGTCATTTTAGTGTCTGCAAACAGTGCTTCAATTGTTTTAGAGTATTATCTATTGCTAAAGTGCAGCATCATTTATTTGCGGTTTTACGTTAATCACGTTTGTTCCCGCACTTGGCACCTCGCCTGACCCTTGATTTCGGTTGGCCACGTGACTAACTTTGTTGTGCTAAGTAGCATTAAGTCGTGGCTGCTTTTTTCCACTGAACGGCTCGTTAAAAGTGTGTATTTATTGGACTGAATGCTGATGCGGAAACGGCAGCGGAAGTGGTAGCCCTCGTGTCAAGCCCTCCTTGTGTGAAGACCTACTTGGGTAAAGACCAGCTAGTCTACCTGTGCGAGTCCACTGAGCAAGGACATTGACAAGGCACCACTCACCATAGCACTTAAGTATTTTTTATTTTATTTTATCTCTTATTATTTTACTTCTACATACTAACATGTCTAGTTCACTAATAACACATGCCTTCAAGCACATCCTTGTTATCTGTTGTAGACCGTTCACAAGATACAGATGCAAGACCAAACGCAACCCACACAACCTACGGAAACTTTGCACTTCAGCACCTGCTCTGCGCTCGTTCTCAGTGGGACTCTGGAACTGCCAGTCTGCTGTGAACAAAGCTGCATTCATCCCAGCCTTTGCCACACAGTCCACCCTCAGCATCCTGGCACTGACGGAGACATGGATACGTCCTGAGGATACAGCAACACCTGCTGCTCTCTCCAACAACTTCTCCTTCTCTCACACCCCTCGTCATACATAGGGGTGGGGGAACAGGTTTGCTCATTCATAATAACTGGACTTTTTCACCACAGGCTTCGCTATGTAACAATACATCTTTTGAATTCTATGCCATTACTACAATGTATCCCACAAAAATACATGTTGTTGTCATCTATCGCCCTCCAAGTCAGCTGACAAGCTTTCTTGAGGAGTTGGATGTCCTGTTGTCCTCCTTGCTAGAGGATGGCAGTCCACTTGTAGTTCTTGGCGATTTAAACATACACCAAGACAAGACTTTGATTTGGAAAGACTACACACCACAGCAACTCACAGATCGGGCAACCAGCTGGACCTAATTTTTACACGTAACTGTAACACCTCAAATATTCTTGTTACACCTTTACATGTCTCTGATCACTTTGTTCAATTCAACATGATTCTCCCATCTATAGTAAAATTGACCCCAAAATTGGTTTCCTTTCGCTGTAACCTCCGTTCCCTCTCACCCTCTCGCCTTTCCACTTATGTCTCTACATCTCTTCCCACAATAAATGTATTTTCCATGCTTGATGTAAACACTGCCACAGACACACTTAACTCTACTTTAACAACCTGTCTAGACAACATTTGTCCTCTCTACTCTAGACCACCCACCCCCTGGCTGTCCAGAGGAGATGGCGTAAATCTAGAGATCCAGAAGATCTAGGTTAATATCAACTTCTGCTTGCAACTTTTTCAGATAATGTTAAAGCTGCAAAAACCTCCTATTACCAGACCAAGATCAACAGCACCACAGACACTCATAGCTTATTTAGAATATTCAACACTGTTACGGTCTGTGTCTGTGTTTTCTTTGTTTGGTCCCTCCTTTGTTGTTCTTGGCGTTGCTCTATCTCTTTGGAGCGTGTGCGCGCTCTCTCTCTCTCTTAGGTGGACGCACCTGTTCGTGATTTGAGCGGCTGATTGACGGAGCTGAGTGATATAAGCGCCAACGAGGAGGAGAAAGAAAACGACGACAGATCTTGTGGGCTAGCCAGCAAACAAGTGTTTCTTTAGTTTTTGTTTCTTTTCTTTTTTCGCTGTTAGTTGTTGTCTGTTAATTTCAGTTTGTCCAGTGTTTGGTCTGTTGTGAGTAAATAAACCGACTTGATGGATTTGGCCGTTTACTCGTTCTTGTTTATGTTACGTAGTCTCTCTTTTCTCAGAGCCGATGCTTATTTATGAGAGGTCGTAACAAACACACTTCTCTGTCCTTCCCCTCCACCACCTGACATATCACTGACAGCAGATATCTTCATTTTTTTACAAATACGGTTACAACCATCAGCAATACATTCACTACACCACACCCTGTCAAACACCTGGCTCCTGTATGCAAACATTCTTTCTCTATGTTCTCTCCTCTGACTGACACTGAGGTCTCTAAACTCCTCCTCTCCAACCACCCAACCTCCTGTTCCCTTGACCCCATTCCATCACACATTCTCCAGGCCATCTCTCCATCCATTTTAACTGCACTCACACACATAATTAACAAATCTCTACTTACAGGCACTTTTCCCACTACATTTAATCAGGCTCAAAACCTGCACTTAACCCCACACATATAGAACACTACAGACCAGTCTCTCTCATCCCATTCATGGCAAAGACACTTGAAAGGGCAGTTTTCAATCAGATCTCTGCCTATCTCTCACAGAACAAGCTGCTGGATGACAATCAGTCAGGCTTCAAAAGTGGACACTCCACCGAGAGTGCCCTGCTGTCTGTCACAGAGTCGCTGAGACAGGCGAAAGCTGAATCCAAATCATCCGTTCTGGTTCTGCTGGATCTTTCTGCAGCCTTTGACACAGTCAACCATAAGATCCGTCTCTCCATCCTCTCTACTCTTGGCATCAGAGGAACTGTGCTTGACTGGTTGAACTCCTATCTCTCAGATAGGTCCTTCAAGGTAGCCTGGAGAGGTGAGATATCCAAGCCACATCAGTTACTTACTGGGGTACCTCAGGGATCAATGCTTGGGCCACTTCTGTTCTCCATATACATAACATCACTGGGACCCATCATTCAGTCACATGGTTTCTCTTACCACTGCTACGCTGATGACACACAACTCGACACATAACTCTATTTGTCTTTTCAGCCCAACGACACCACAGTGACTGCTCGAATCGCTGCCTGTTTGGCAGACATCTCGGCCTGGATGAAGGAACACCGCCTGCAACTCAACCCAGCCAAGACTGAACTCCTTGTCTTTCCAGCCAATCCTGCTGTTGAACACAACATCACCGTGCAGCTGGGTTCAACAACAGTATCGCCTTCCAAAACGGACAGAAATCTAGGGGTAACCATCGATAACAAGCTAAATTTCACAGACCACATCTCGAAGACTGCAAGATCATGTAGATTTACACTCTACAATATCAGGAAAAGAAGACCCTTCCTCTCTGAACATGCCACACAACTGCTTGTTCAGTCACTTGTCATAACTAGACTGGACTACTGTAACTCTCTCATTGCAGGCCTTCCTGCATGTGCAATTAGTCCTCTGCAAATGATACAGAATGCAGCAGCACGTCTGGGCTTTAATGAACCAAAGAGAGCGCACGATACACCACTCTTTGTCTCTTTCCACTGGCTGCCAGTTGATGCACGTATTAAATTCAAGTTTCTGATGCTGGCATACAAAACAGTCACTGGGTCTGCTCCAGCATACCTAAAATAATTTATGCAGATCTACACTCCTGCCAGAAGCCTGCGGTCAGCTAAGGAATGTCTCCTTGTTGTACCAACACAAAGAGGCACCAAAACACTTTCCCGGACTCTTAGTTTCATCATACCACGTTGGTGGAATGACCTTCCCAACTCCATCCGTGAAGCTGACTCACTCTCTGTCTTCAAAAAACACATCTTTTCCAAGAGAGTCACTAAAATAGAAAAAAATAATTCTTGTTGTACTTAAATCTGTTTTGAATGCTATTCTAATGCTTGTAAAACTTTGTAGTATGGCACTGTTCGTACAAATGTCTCCTTAAGATGAATCAATTTTGTTTTCCTTTTTTGTAAGTCGCTTTGGATAAAAGCGTCTGCCAAATGAATAAATGTAAATGTAAATGTGAGTTTCTGGTGTTCAGCGTGAAAATCAGGTGAAGATAGATGCCGAGCAGACTGACACTGAACTGGTGGCCAGAAAAAATAACAGATCACAGCTTGGCGATATGTCTTTATTTCATCAATAATTAAGGTTAATATAATACGGGAGCGTGACATGTAAATAAGCTCAAACTCCAAAACTGTCATTCTCTGTGCGGTCAGAGCTGCTTCAACCAGTCACGGAAGAAACCCAATCTGAGCGTGAGTCTAGACTGGGAGAGATTTAAAGTTCTGCAGGCTGATGCGCACTCTAACACGGAGACGCTCGTCTCTCACCCCCGCTGTCTGCAGCTTGCAACATCATCATCATGATAAGATCAATCTTATGTGAAAAATAACACTAAAATTACAACAACAATAAAACAACAACAGTTTTAGTGTGTTTGATTGAACCACACTTTTGTATTCAGTTTCCCCTTCAAAAGAGTTTATACAAAGTACGTTACATCCTGCTTAAATGTCCCTGTTTGTTTACACAATCTTATTTTTGTGAAAATTTGTATGTTCTTATTTATTGTTCTATTTTATTTATTATTATAATATTGAGAAAATAAGTTTGCAGTAATGCAAAGATATTATTTAATTTTTAACAAATATTATTTTAATTTTAAAACACTTTGCATTTATAGCTGTTGCTAGATTGTTTGTTTGTATATTTTATGCTGAATATAGAAACATATGTGTGAGTACCCCAATTTATTTTGTTAATTAAATCAGTTGAAGACTCTACCTGACTCTTCCTTTCTTTGACTCACTGCAAAGCTATTACGTACCACTACCAGCTGGGTACTGTTACACTTGAAGTAAAAATGTAGTCAAATTGTTTTTCTATTTGTGCATTTTCCTTGATAACCAATCAAGTTGACTCATGATACCATTTGTTTATTATATCGCTATCGCAATATTAACCTCAATAATCCCAATATGAAATTTTCCTTCAAATCGTGCAGCCCTACTTTGAACAGGTCAATTCAAGCCCACATCATCCATCAGGTAACGGACATGCAGAGCAAACAGTCCAGATGGCAAAAGCAATCCTATGGCACAATGCAACGCATTGCTCGGTTACAGAGCCACTCCATCTTCGTCAAACGGTGTGAGCACGGCAGAGCTTTTAATGGGACAAAAACTTTGTACAACAGTACCAAATCTGGAACCCAATCTCACACAAGGAGTGTGACCTAACAAACTGGTTAAAAAAATCTAAGTTAAACGTTTTGTATGCATGTGGTGAAAAATAGTTCTTAACTTGAGAAATGTTGTGACAGAGTTGTTATGTTGAGTTGTGCATTCAGTTGAATCCTGCAAATATCTGAATACATAAATATTCAAAGGTGGACTGTGTTATTCCAATATTATGCTGAAATGTGAAATTAACAGCCTTGTATTAATATACAGAGGTGTAACAATGCTATGTTCATTACATAATGTTCTCGGATAACCTGTAAATTCTCCTGTTTTAAAATGCTATGAAAACTCTAAAAAGGGGAGGTGTCAGATTATTATCTATTAGACTTTGGGAAAACCCCACAAATCACAATAATGTATGTAATGACATAACACGAACGTCACTTGATGAACGCTACAGTGAAAATGCTGAATATAGAAACATATGTGTGAGTACCCCAATTTATTGTGTTAATTAAATCAGTTGAAGACTCTACCTGACTCTTCCTTTCTTTGACTCACTGCAAAGCTATTACGTACCACTACCAGCTGGGTACTGTTACACTTGAAGTAAAAATGTAGTCCAATTGTTTTTATTTTTACCCAAATAGTTTTAACTAAATGAATACAAGGAAAAAATACATTTAATTCAGTGTGTTCTTTTATATGTGCCCATATATAATGATATATAGTAACAATAATAAAAAAAAATATATTATTTATTTACCTAAATATATACGTATATAACTCTTATTTTTTTGGAATATAGTTAAATAGATTACAATACTGACTTTTTATTGTGGGTCCCAGTCAAGTGAATTATTATAATGTAATAATGAAGTAATCTAAGTATTAGATTTGATGTATAATATAGTAAAGTGTTTCTGTCATTTTTTTTTATTTCATCTGGAGCTTTAATTTTGGCTGAATACTGAAATTGCACTGCAGTGCCAGTGTGTGCATTTGACAGTTTACAGTGTTCCTCATTACAAATCTGGTGAGACACTGTGATTTCCTTATTTGCTATGATACTGTGTCAGGTTTTCAGATTTGTATAATAACTTGGTGCAGGTACAAATGTTTGGAATAGCATGTTTATGTGAACCTACAGCACTTTGATTTCACAATGCACATGAACTTCTCTGATACCTCTGAAAAAAAGCGTATCATGCAAGCTCCTTGGTATCAAAAGTCTTACAGGTGCACACAGCCGTTCACCTGATGTCATGATATCACAGCCTTTTGTGGTTTTAAAATGTACATATGACTACATCACGATTATGAAGTTATTTTGATTAATTCTACAGTCACAAAATAAGTCTAATGACGTTCCCTTTGGGAAATGCACTGGCCAAATAAAAAGTGCATTAAAATTATTGCTATATTCACGTTATTGCATAATTTGATATCATCAGGAAAATTACTTTGCACAAATGTGCTGCAAGGATCGCTGGGCTCAATGGGCTTTATTTTACAAAACAGATGCCTTTCAGTATAAATAGTGTTCTTTGTGCAATTTATATATGTTACATTTTATTATTGTAGATTGTTGTACAATTAAAAAAAAAAAACATTATGTATACATCATCAGGGCATCCCTCCATTACCAGTCATTTCTTAAATAAAACATAATATTCCAATTAAAAAAAGATGAAGAAAGGATATATCTGGTGTATATAATTAGTTCTGTGATGTAGGAACAATCATTTTGCCTTATCAGACATGCAACATGGGAGGTCAATGGCCTATCTGCAAACACATAAAAGGAAATTTTCCAGAAAAGTGGCATTATACTTTGACAGGTCTCCTAGCAGGTGGGAGGTACTGTATGACACACACAGACTGTGCTCTTGTTTGCTCTACACTAAAAGCCCAAAGCAAAGATGTTATCAAAGCATAAAAGGCTTAGGCTCTTATCTGAGAGAGCACAGCAGCTTTGAGAACATGACATAAGTGATATGGTAAAACACCATGACAATATTACAGAATGCATGCGTTATTGTCTCTCAACAAGACTGAGGCCTGGACAGTGGTTAATTGGTTTTGTAAACCAGGAGGCAGCATGACTTTATCATGTTGAAGATAACAGGCATTTGGTGAAATCCCTTTACACATAAGGAGACTGAATAAACATTTTGGTTACGTGAAATGTAACCCTGGTTATCTGAGTGAGAACGAGATGCTGCATAATTGCATTGGGACACGCACTGAGTGTCACGTGGACTGACGCCCTTGTATAATCACGCCAATTCATTGGCTGGTGGCGCTTAAGCAATGCCCCTAGGGAGCTATGTCACAGGCTCCATAAAAGCGCTCGCTTTGGCACCATCGAGCCTGATTTTCTGTTGGAAGGCATGAGCCTATTCAGCTGTTAAGAGATGATGGCCAGCTTATGCAGCATCTCAGAGAACCAGGGTTATGTTTCACGTAACCAAGACGTTCCCTTTCGTTGGAACTCGAGCTGTGGAATCACATTGGGACCGATATACAGTCATGCCATGCAAACATTAGCTGCCAACTGTCTATGTCCATGTGGCAAGTATATAATGGCGCACAATCGAGCTAAAGCCTCTGAATAAAACAGAGTAAATTATCACTTTACTCCTGTTCCAACAGAGAGAATGAGTCAAACCCTCATCCAGACTACACAATTTAACAAATGTATGCAGATAGGACCAGCCTGCCACTATACAAATGTCCTCCAAGGATGCACCTCTAGCCAAAGCCCATGAGGATGCCATGCTCCTCTTAGAATGGGTTAGAATACCCGAAGGCAAAGGTAAACCACGTGCTTCGTAAGCACTAAAATTGCATCAGTAAGCCAAAGAGACAATTTTTGCTTGGACACAGAACCACACCTGTTGCGGCCACCAAAGCACACAAACAACTGCTCTGACTTATGCAACTGGCTAGTCTGGTCAACATAAACTTTTAATGCCTGAGCAAAGCATATGCAGTCTTTCATGCTCCTCCGACTCAAATGGGGGAGGATAGAAAGCCTGAAAATTAATAGGCTGCGAGCAAAATTATGTAGAAATTACCTTGGGCATATAACCCATACAAGTTCTAAACACCACTCTTTTTTATTATGATTACATTTATTTATTGGTGCAGTAAATAAAGAAAAGAAAAACATATTGTAAGGGGATGTCAAGGAGGACACAGGAAAACAGGTTCCTTCAACTCAGATACAAGATTTTATTGGCTTTTCAGGGGCGCCATGGCACGCCAACTTCACAAACTCTTTAGCTTCACAATCAACTTCAGATTCACAATAAACTTTCACAAACTTTAGCTTCACAATAAAGGCTTCCGGACCCTGACTCTCTCTCTCCTCTTCTGGCGGTGTGGCTCTTTTTATGCCGCTCTCCCCATGCTCACTGTAATTATAGACAGGTGTTAATCATAATTTGGCTCAGGTGTAAGTGCCCTTTCCGCTTCTCTCTCTCCAGATGGGCATTTGACCACGCCCCCGCTGCCACATAACCCACCGCCCGACTCAGGCCGGGAACCATCCGGCCTGCCTACTGCTCCCCTGCCATTCCTGGAGAGGAAGTTGTCTGCAGCCATCTGCGCCCCCGATCTGTGGACCACCTTGATTTTAAAGGGCTGGAGAGCCAGATACCAACAGGTGATCCTCGCGTTGGTATCCTTCATGTGGTGAAGCCACTGGAGTGGGGCGTGATCCGAGTAGAGGGTGAAGTCCCACCCTAGCAGGTAGTACCGGAGGTTGAGAACCTTCCACTTGATGGCCAGACACTCCTTTTCCATGGTGCTGTACTTGGTTTCCCTCAATGAGAGCTTATGGCTCATGTACAAGACCGGGCACTCTTCCCCCTCCGCCACCAGCGAGAGCACTGCCCCCAGCCCTCTGTCTGAAGCATCCGTCTGTAATAGAAAAGGGAGAGAGAAATTAGGTGTATGCAAATGCGGCCCCCCACAAAATATGGCTTTAACCTACGTGAACGCCTGTTGGCACTGCTCCGTCCACTGGACCGGGTCTGGAGCCCCCATTTTAGTGAGACAAGTCAGCATGATGGTGACATCTGAAATATTAGGTACAAAATTCTGTAATAGCCAGCCAGCCCCAGGAACTGTCTCACCCCCTTTTTGGTCTTGGGCCTTGGGCAGGTGGCAACTGCCACAGTCTTGTCAGTTTGAGGACGCACCTGCCCATGATCCAAGTGGAACCCCAGATACCGTAACTCCACCCACCCAGTCCCGCACTTCTTGGGGTTTACTGTGAGCCCCGCCCACCACAGCGACCACAGGACTGCCCTCAGATGCTGCATGTGCCGCTAAGCTGTATGCGGATTCGCTCCATGAGCTGCTGAAATGTAGCCGGGGCCCCAAAGAAACCGAACAGAAGCATACAACCACTCCCTTTTCAGTCTCGATGTGGTGCTGGATGAGGTTTGTATGGCCCGGTAGAGGGGAGAACACATCTGCAAATTCTTGTTGCAACTTGGCAACCTCTGTGCACTGATACAGTGAGAGGTGGTCTCCGCAAGTGACCAGTGTTATGATTAGGTTTTTTGTTTACCTCTGGACCGAGCACCGCCCTCTCCAGAAATACTGTAGCCAATGTCACAGGAACCGCCTCCCTCCATAATTTCAGGAGGTTGAGGTGATATATTTGACATGTGCCCTCTCTATCGGTTCGCTTAACCTCATAATCGAGTTCCCCCACTTGTCGTGTGACCTCAAAGGGTTCTTGCGACTTGGTGAGTAATTTGTAGCTTGAGGTGGGGAGTAATAGAAGAACTTTATCTCCTGGTGCAAATTCCCTTAGCCGAGTGTAAAGAAGTTCATGTTCACAGGCAAGGAAGAGTCGAGAAACCGGCTTGACATACAAACTAAAGGTTTAATGGTAAGCTCAAAAGACAAACACATAGGACAACAGACATGTCCGTAAGGATCTCTCTCTCCCCCACCACCCTCTGCAGTCGGCCTTTATCCCTCTCGGTGGCTTGATTAGCCTAATACGGGACCGGGCATGTTCAGTCACGACCCGGCCCTGCCCTCCACCGTGCCACATTGAGTTCCCCTGTCATACAGTGGGCACTGTCGTTTTTGAGCTTGGATCAAATTCTCCTGTGTTAGTTGCCCCAGTGTGTGGAGTTTTGCACTATGATCAAGAACGTACTGAATTTCATTCTTGCTATCTGAAGGTCCCTCCTCCCAAGTTTTGCAGATGGCGTCAAGCACCCCGCGCGGCCGCTGCCCATACAGCAGCCCGAATGTGGAAAATCCGGTAGAGGCTTGCGGGACCTCTCGTACTGCAAATAAAAGGGGTTTGAGCCATTTATCCCAATTCCTTGCATCATCGTGCAGAAACTTACGAATAATGTTCTTAAGGGTTTTATTGAATCGCTCCACCAGGCCATCTGTCTGCGGATTCGAAAGTGCGATTTGTTGACCATCGATTACTCTCACTTGGTCGTAGGCATGCTTGAGCGTTTCGATGAGGGGCCGCAGCCTCTCCCCCCCTCATGTCATCATGACGTGGAGCTGACGAAGACGGCCCTGGCTCCGCCTTCCCTGCCAGAGCTTTGCACATATCACATCTCATTGCTTTTACACAGGACCCATCCGCACACATTCCCTTTATTAAATTCAGGCCAATTAGTCCCCAAAATCAGCGGATGTGTGAGGCGGGAACTAACCGCCTCCACCCTATGTTTTGTTCCCCAAAATTTAATCACAAGGGTCACCACAGGATATTTGTGAATATTCTCGCTTAGGGGCGGATGTGGCTCAAGTGGTAGAGCGGGTTACTGCCAATCGCAGGGTTGGTAGTTCGATTCCTGGCCCACATAACTCCATGTGCCAAATTGTCCTTGGGCAAGACACTGAACCCCAAGTTGCTCCCAGTGGCAGGCTAGCGCCTTGAATGGCAGCTCTGCCGTCATTGGTATGAGTGTGTGTGTGTGAATGGGTGATTGGGACACAGTGTGAAGTGCTTTGCTAACCTCTAAGGTTTTAAAAAAGCGCTGTATGAGTGCAGACCATTTACCATTTACCAATATCCCCATGCACACACTTCACATTCACCATTTTAGCTGTGCCTAATGCCTTGGGTTGAACCAAGCATTGGTGGATCGTGATTTGATTACAAACCACGATCCCGGTGTCCACCAATACTTGGTGAGTACCCCACTTGTCCCTTACCGGTATCCGGTATGCTCCGGCTCGGTCGGGGCAGCCTGCACGGTGTCGGGGATCCGGACCACAGTCCCCACCTCCATCACGAGGCACTGATCCCGGAAGTGTCCCGGATCCCTGCAACTCCAGCAGGCTGGCCCAGACGCCACGCCTGCACCTGTGTCGGCGGGTACTTCCATCTGAGGAGAAGAGCAGCAGGTGCTGTTGAGGCGGGGCTGTGTGTCCACCACCTTGGTACTGGTCGCGGTGGCACAGCATCTCACATCCACGGGGCAGGAACAGGCTATGGGGAGGGAGCAGAGTGAGAGGGAGAAGGGGAACACACGGGGGGGTGGGGGGGGGAAGAGGGCTCTTCCGCCCTCGGGTATGCCGCCAAATGGTCCTCTGCAAGGTGGACAGCTTCCTCCAGTGACGCCAGGTGGTGGCACTGGACACACTCCGCCATTCCCTTTGGCAGCCAAAGGATAAGTCGTTCCAGTACCACCTGATCTATGATTCCCACGATGTCGCGATTCCCCACCAGCAGCCATTTCCGGCACACATCTCGGAGCCGCTGGGAAAAGGCATACGGTCAGACAGTACTGCTCCGGGCTTCGACCCACCCACTGCAGGATTGCCTTATTCAGGTTGTCGTTGGCCAGGAGGTTAGCTGCTCGCAGTTGTTGGGCAGCAAGCCCAATAATTACCTTGCTAAACTCCTCCAAGTTTATCTCAGAATCATGATAATTTTTTTGCTGAGCCATCAGTTTAGAAAGTTCTAATGGTTCCACAAATTTTCTAATACCTTCATCAGTAGACAAAGACGTGGAACTATAGAGATCAAGATATAATTCTTTAGAAGCATTATTAATATCATTGGCTGAAGTAAATATTTCACCACCAGCAGATTTTTACTGAGGGAATGGTAGAAAAAGACTATCTCTGTTATCTGAGTTTTCCTACCTTTTCCCCCGACTCAATGACTTTCTTGCCCTGAATAGCCAAAACTCCACCTTCTGCAACAAAATAGTGTTATATCTGTATTTCAATCGGGTCAATTCTCTGAGGCCATCAAACGACATTCGGCACATCAGCTCTGCCTCGGCACTTTTAATATTCCTTTCCAATTCCACGAGTTCTCGTGCTTTGGATTTTTTGGTGAATGAGGCATACTGTATGATCTGGTCCATAAGAACCTCCTTAAGTGCTCCCAAGCCTTGCCCACAGAGGACACTGAGGACCAGTTGGTATCCATAGAAACATTGATTCCAGCCTTAAATTTTGTTGGAATTCAGGATTTTGCAAAAGGTATACATTGAAGCGCCAACAATATTTCCTTTTCTCCATATGTGGCAACACCTCTAAACTCACTAGGGTGATGTTATGAGGGACTTCGATATATAAATCAATCCGTTCTAGAATAAATCTTATGGACTGATTAAAAAAAATATATAGTTCCTACCAGATGGGTTCAAAAGTCTCCAAATATCTGTAAGACCAAGATTTGTACACATCCTATGAATGAATGTTACAGTTGGGGGCTTGCACACATTTGCTTCTCTATGATCAAGGACTAAGTCTATCAAAAGATTAAAGTCTCACCCCAATATTATATCATATCATATATTATATCAGCTTGCAACTTCCCTTCCAGATCTATAGAAAAGCCCTGATCATCAACATTAGGTGAGTAAATATTAGCCATAATAAGACTCTTCCTAATTTATCTTTAATCTGTTTGAGACCTTTGAATTGTAGAAGCTTACTTATTTGTAATGACTCCTCTGCTCTTACTTGAGCCAGCATTAAAGAAAACATTTCCACCCCATTTTTCCCAAATTTTTCAGCTTCCTGTGGGGAAAGATGCATTTCCTGAAGAAACACTATATCATATTTCTTACCCTTATCCCACTGGGTTTGACGGACATGCAGGCGCGTCCTGCTTGATTTCTTCGTCGTTACAGAAGAAACAACATAAAATTCTCCATAATTTTGGGGCATACAGATAAGTGTAAGACATCATTAGAGACTATAAAGGGTCTACTTTTATTTGTGTACACTCACAATAACAACAAAACCCTGTGCTTTTGTAAAATAAAGAAAAAAGGGTGAGCTTTCAGCAGTCTCTGTGTTCACGAGCATATATCTGAAACACGTCACAAAAATGAACTGAAACTCCGCAAATACTTATCACACAAATATGAAACATATGTCTAAAGAAAGCTTTTAAATACAATAATTCAATATGTAATATGATATAAAAATAATATGAATGTTTAGATTATATTTTAACTAGTGTTTATGCTGCCTCATTAACATCAACAAAGCTTGTGCTTGCAAATATGTGTTCAGGTTAAATGAGTAAAATTCACTTTAAATATGCCCATATTAGAAAATCAGCACATTGTAATGATTTCTGAAGGCTCATGTGACCATGTGAAGACTGTAATAATGATGCTGAAAATTCAGCTTTGGTCACAAATTTCATTTTACAATATATTCAAATAGAAAACTGTTCTTTTAAATTGTAATAAGAGTTCGCAATATCACTGTTTTTACTGTATTTTGGATGAAATAAATGTAGTCTTGGTGAGCAGAAGAGACTTCTTTTAAATGTTAGTGCAGGTCTAAAATTAAGTAAAGTCTTAATGTAAAGAAAATGTATAGTCAGATTACTTCTTTTAATTTATAACTTGATTTTGATCATTAAGTCTCCTCACATTAATTCTCTTTCTGTCACATTCCTCATTGATGGGACCAGGGGAGGGGTCTTTGTCTCCTCAGGTGTGAATTACAATCAATATTCATGATAGTTCACGCCTCCTTGCATATGATCTTTCTAATACTAAAAGTATCTTACAAAAGTTAAATTACTATATTGTTTTGTATGAATGTGTGATCAGGATGGTTTTCACATTATTTTGTAGCAAAAATGCTAGGCTAAAAGTATTGTGGACAAATGTTTAGTATGCGTTATATGGCCTTATTTCAATGACTTACTTTTTTTTTTTTTAAACCATGCATAAAGGTTATTTTCTCAAAAATACAAACATGTACACACATGTTGCTCACATATTATTGTAGCAGAGTTTGTGCTGAATACAGTATTATCAGTATTTATGCACAAATGTCAAGGTATGTCAAAACTTCTCCAGGGCCCAAAACACCCTCAGACCCCAGAGGGTTAAGAAGAGAAATAACCTTCCTTCTTTTTATGAGGTGCCCCAACTCATTCTAGTCCATATGAACATTTGACCTTTTGACACATGAGAAAAAATAGATTGTACAAAAACAAAATTATAAAGACCTCATTCCATCAATAGTGCAAAAACAAACCCTGAACTTCCCCCAGACCCAAACAGAAATAAGTAATACGTGCACATTATCCCCATGCACAACAGCGCCAACTGGCGTCCATCCCTATAAACTCAAACAGTCCATGTACGCCTACATGAGCCCCCGTGACAACTTTGCTGTCGGATTGCTCAAGTCTGGTGTTTCTATGCAAAAAACACAATAACAGATAATCTATAAAACAAACTCAAGCCAATAGGCGGAATAAACAGAAAGAACTTGTAGATTCATCCACATAACTGTCCCAAAGGATGAATTTCTTGCATTCCTTAAATCGATCAAGTTTCACTCTTGTCTATGTCACAAAAAGTGGGAGGAAGAAAATGCTGTGGTTCTTCCAAAAAAGCTTTCCTTTACACCTTACCTTGCGCAACACAAGATCTTTATCGGATTATCTCAGCAATTTGATTTCCAGTTTATGGACTGTTATGTCAAGCAGATTAAGAAAAAGCCCGTCCAGGAATTTCACCATATCCTGACCCTCTTCGGCTTCAGGAATTCCAACGATTTCTACATTTCCCATGAAGATTTGCTCACTTTACAACTATGTGTGAAATTCCAAAGGATCAAACTCTCAACTCCAATTGGATGAGGCACATGACAGAACGCCCCTCCACCATGATGTCATCTGGAGTAGAAAATATTCTAGACTTTGCGTGCTGTATGTAGACGCATCTTATGACTGCACTCAGGTGTAGCCTTGTTGCACAAGAAAGTAACGTACATCTTGAAACTGTGGCCATACAATCTCCATCTTGCCTGGACGAGTTGAGATTACTCTGTGTTCCACCGAACATTCTAATGGATCCGAAGGAGACAGCCAAGCAATCCGCATCTTCATCCGTTTGCTTGCAGAAGTGAAGAAAGAAGATTTCTCATCCATCTTCAAACGAGTCAGCATCACTGATTTCTCCACAAGCCCGCCGAGAATCAGCAGCCATACCACCTGCCGCCAAAGGGAGGAAACGGCCTCCCGTCATCACCCGAGCCACGAAGAACCGAGTCGAGTCAAACAAAGGATGAATACACATTCTAACTCGTCCTCACGTGGTTCAAGTAAGAGGTTACGTCTGGGCAGAGATAAAATATTATAGTGTGTTATTATTGTGTATAAAGGTTATTGCTTGTACAGTTTACGGACCAACGAGTCCACTCATTGCTGTTAATAATACTTAGGGTATTACTGTAACGTACTGGTATCACAAATTAAATTTTGCGGTGTTGTAATCCAACCACGTTGAACTGTTGTGTATATATGCCATCGCGGATGAGACCGGCACACTGTGTTTATCCATTATAGGACCAAAGACCGCGGTACAGGTTATGAGCCGTTCACCGTGTCTCTGAGTGATAAACTAACAGTTGCCTTCTCTCCCACGATCGCGGTGCCATCATTTTATTCTCTCTCTCTGTCATATTAATCGCACACGTGACCCCTCACAAATATTTGGCAAGTAGAAACTTTGTGATAAAGCTCAGCTTTGACCCCAAGTTAACATAAAAGTGGAGACACGCTGTAAATGGGCAGATGCCATTAACCAGCTTCTCTCCGCCCACATTCACATCCCATAATCTCGGGCCGGAATCTTGCATGACGTACTCTCCATGAGAGTCACGTCCACAATTATGTGCACGTTACTCCTCACATACACACACAAACACACACACATACATACCTTCCTCATGCTTATTTTGGTTACTATATCTAATCATGTCTTTGTTTAGTTTGAAGTTGTAAGTTTATTGACTGCATTGTATTGATCATTAAATTTACATTACTGCATTAATAAATTTGTTACATTTCAAAGAGAAGTGTTTTGGTTTTGTTTGCATACACATGTGTCAAAGGCTGGCAGCAGATGCCATTGCTCGGATTCAAGCCTTCGTTGTTCCCTTTTGAAAATGTATGTTTTCCAGATGTTGATTTTCCAAGGAGAACAATCTAATATTGAGTTATACTGTCTGGTTATTATCCATGGTTTCAGGGTGGTGCCCCGGCGATATTAATCCTTATTAACATTCTATTGATTTTGATAATTGACAATTATCTTTGATTATTGTTGAATTTGAAGGATCAATAAGCTAGTGTTAATTTAATAATTAGATTCCTCTGGTAGGAGGGAATCTATTGTTATTGACAGTTTTATTATTATTATTAGATTCCTCCGATAGGAGGGAATCTATTGTTATTGACAGTTTTATTATTATTATTATTAGATTCCTCTGATAGGAGGGAATCTATTGTAATTGACAGTATTATTATTAGATTCCTCCGATAGGAGGGAATCTATTGTTATTGACAGTTTTATTATTATTATTATTATTATTATTATTAGATTCCTCCGATAGGAGGGAATCTATTGTTATTGACAGTTTTATTATTATTATTAGATTCCTCCGATAGGAGGGAATCTATTGTTATTGACAGTATTATTATTATTAGATTCCTCCGATAGGAGGGAATCTATTGTTATTGACAGTTTTATTATTAGATTCCTCCGATAGGAGGGAATCTATTGTTATTGACAGTTTTATTATTATTATTATTATTATTATTATTATTAGATTCCTCCGATAGGAGGGAATCTATTGTTATTGACAGTTTTATTATTATTATTATTATTATTATTATTATTAGATTCCTCCGATAGGAGGGAATCTATTGTTATTGACAGTTTTATTATTATTATTATTATTATTATTATTAGATTCCTCCGATAGGAGGGAATCTATTGTTATTGACAGTTTTATTATTATTAGATTCCTCCGATAGGAGGGAATCTATTGTTATTGACAGTTTTATTATTATTATTAGATTCCTCCGATAGGAGGGAATCTATTGTTATTGACAGTTTTATTATTATTATTATTATTATTATTATTAGATTCCTCCGATAGGAGGGAATCTATTGTTATTGACAGTTTTATTATTATTATTATTATTATTATTATTATTAGATTCCTCCGATAGGAGGGAATCTATTGTTATTGACAGTTTTATTATTATTATTATTAGATTCCTCCGATAGGAGGGAATCTATTGTTATTGACAGTTTTATTATTATTATTATTAGATTCCTCCGATAGGAGGGAATCTATTGTTATTGACAGTTTTATTATTATTATTATTATTATTATTATTATTATTATTATTATTATTATTATTATTATTCTTCTCCTTGAGCCCCAATATCTCAAAAAGTCACTGGTCAAAAATTTTCTAAATTGGCACATTGATACTCCATGCCAACGGGTACCCCCAAACCAAGAATGGCCCACATTCGCCCATAGGTGGCGCTACAGGCCACGCCCCAAAAAAATATTTTCAAAGTCATGGCATTTCCAAGCCATTTGTCCAATTATTCTCAAACCTGGTGTACATGCCTCATTTCTCATGGGGAACAAAAAAGCCTCAAGGACCCATAACTTCTGCCCTAATGGATTTTCCTGTACAGTGAAAATTTGCCAAAACCTACAAAACTCTTCTTCTCCTGAACCGTAGCTCCAATATACTTGAAATTTGGTACGCATGTGTAGAATTGATGCCTTTGAAAACGTTACTTAGCAAAAATGAATACGATATAAAATGGCTGAAAGGGTCGTGTTTATGTAAATGTCCACATTTAATCAATATATATGTCAATATATCAAATGTAATTTTGACCCAGGGTTTTTCAAACCTAACATTCTTCAAGATAACATCCCTTTGAAGTACTGTACAAAGAATTGCCCACATTCGCCCTTAGCGGTTCGCTACAGGCCACGCCCAAATGTCACATTTTCAAAATGATGGCATTTTCACCACAATTTTCGAAATATTCTAAAACTTGGTATACTTGCCTCATTTTTCATTGGGAACAAAAAAGCCTCAAGGACCCATAAGGTACGATTAAAAATGGCTGAAAGGGGCGTGTTTATGTAAATGTCCACATTTAATCAATATATAAGTCAATAAATCAAATGTAATTTTGACTGAGGGATTTTAAACCTGACATGCTTCAAGATAACATCCCTTTGAAGTACTGTGCAAAGAATTGCCGACATTCGCCCTTAGCGGTTCGCTACAGGCCACGCCCAAATGTCACATTTTCAAAATGATGGCACTTTCACCCCAATTTTCCAAATATTCTAAAACTTGGTATACTTGCCTCATTTCTCATTGGGAACAAAAAAGCCTCAAGGACCCATAAGGTTCTGCGTGATGGATTGTCCTGTACAGTGAAAATTTGCCGAAACATTCAAAAGTCTTCTTCTCTTGAACCGTAGATCCAATTGACTTGACATTTGGTACCCATGTGTACAATTGATGTCTTTCAATTTGTTACTTAGCAAAAATGAATACAATACAAAATGGCTGAAAGGTGCGTGTTTATGTAAATGACCACATTGCCTCAATATATTAGTGTCAATAAACCAAATGTAATTTTGATTGATGGTTATTCAAACCTAACATGCTTAAAGATGACATAACTATGTGTGCTTGAGAAAGCCAACATATTGTTATGTTACATACATTTATTATTATTATTAATATTAATACTATTTTACTTACTAAAATTTCAACAACCTCACCTCCAAGAGCTTTAATGCTATAAGTACCCAACTTGCCACAGACCTGGGGACTGTTCTGAAGTTTGCTGCTATGTCTTTTTTTACCTGATGCGACTTAAGCTTTTTATATAAATGACGATCAAAAATGTAAAAAAATCCCATTGATTTACAATGGCTGAGCAATATTGCCCCCTCTACAGGATTAATACGGTCTACAAGTAAAATCCCATTCACTTACATTGGCTGAGCAAAGAGGCTCCCTCTGCTGGAGTAACTCTGTCTACCAAATGCACTTTTACTGGAGAAATCTCTCTAATGGAGCAATTCTGTCTACTAGTGGGTGGAGCTCCCGACTTTCTCAGCCAGAAAAATTTTGCCTGCGTTTGCACAAAGGTATGTCAATTGTGTGTGTTTAATGCTTGACATTTGGAACATTCACGCGATTTTATACTATTCATCTCAACAAATGGTAAAACAACTCATATAAATGTTTTCGAGCAGTTTGTGTGAAACAGCGATAATCGTCGCGTCTAACGCACGAGCCCCGATGAGAGTTACTGCACAAGGTCAGTGAGATGTATTTTACTGCTTCCCAGTTTGAATATTCAAGCGATTTTACACTATTCAACTCAACAAATGGCAAAACAACTCAAATAAATGTTTGTGAGCAGTTTTGTGTGAAACCGCGAGATGCGTCGCGTCTAACGCACGAGCCCCGATGAGAGTTACTGCACAAATAAGGTCAGTGAGATGTGTTTTACTACTTCCCAGTTTGAATATTCAAGCGATTTTACACTATTCAACTCAACAAATGGCATACAACTCAAATAAATCGGGAATCATTATTGAATTCTGGCATTATTACGGGGGTCAACAATGGCGCTGTAATGTCCTTTCAGATGCATTGTTCTAAACAGCGGAAAAAACTTAAACAAAATACTGCGTCATTTTTGCCCATTCAGATACATGGAAGAGATCATTACAAACTATAAAAGGTCTACTTTTATTTGTGTACACTTACAATACAACAAAACCTTGAGCTTTTGTAAAATAACGAAAATAAACAGGGTAAATCGAATCTGTCTTTGCGATAATCTGTCTGATACACGTCAGAAAAATCAAGTGAAACTCCGCGAACACTTATCACACAAACATGAAACATATGTCTAAAGAAAGAAGTGATGGACGGATCGATCCTAAAGTATCAATACTTCCGAGAATGATGTTTCATCTGCGTGTTTACTGACAGCACGCGATAGTGACGCGATCTAATTTTTACTCGCGTCATCAATGCGAGGAATGTTTGTCTGTTGTATGTGTTTTTAACACTTTCCTGTTTGAACTTTCAAGCGATTTTACACCATTCAACTCAACAAATGGCAAAACAACTCAAATAAATATTTGTGTGAAACAGGGAGCAGCGTCACGTCTAACTCACGAGCCCCGATGAGAGATCGCATTCGCTTCTTCTTGCGTTTGAACGGACACTTTCATACAACCATACATGATATATTGTCTGTTTTGTCTCAAGTGAACATAAACAGTTGATGAAGAAATCGCGAATCTAAATCTAGTATCAACACGTCCGAGAATGATTATCAGCGTTGTGTCTGACAGCGCGAGGCGATCTCATTTTTACTCGCATCTTCATGGAGGTTTGTCGGTTGTATGTAGTTTCACAATCTCAATCAATTAATCTCTGAAATGAATACAGATGTAACAGCACGAAAATAATGAGACTTCACAGTTCTCAAAAGATTAAACTCAATGAAACAAGCCGCACAGACTGTGCCTTGAATGAAATGCGTTTAAAATCCTCTTAAAGAGACAGTAACAATTTTCCAAGTAAATAAAAAGTAGCCTACAAATGGTTTTTACCCCAAAAATAAATTTCTCTCATCGTATACTCACCCTCATTCCATCCCAGATGTGTATTATTTCCTTTCTTCTGGTGAACACAAATTAAGCTTTTTAGAAGATTATCTCAACCCTGTTGGACCTTTCAATGACTTGAATGGTGATCAGAACTCAGAAGCTGCAAAAATCACATAAATGCAGCATAAAAGTAATCCATACCATTCCAGTGGTTTAATCCATGCCTTCAGAAGTGATATTATAGGTGTGGGTTAGAAACAGACCTATATATATATATATATACTTCAAGATGACATCACTCTGAAGTACTGCGTAAAGAATATCCCACATTCTCCCTTAGGGGGCGCTACAGGCCAAGCCCAAAATTCCCATTTTCTGGTCAAAAATGTTCTAATTTTGTATATTGATACTACAGACCAACAGGAATCCACAAACCAAGAATGGCCCACATTCGCCCTTAGGGGGCACTACAGGCTATGCCCAAAATTCCCATTTTATGGTCAAAAATGTTCTAATTTTGTATATTGACACTACAGGCCAACAGAAATCCACAAACCAAGAATGTCTCACATTTGCCCTTAGGGGGCGCTAAAGGCCATTCCCAAATTGCAATTTTTTTTTGTCAAAAACTTTCAAATTTGGTACATTGATACTACAGGCCAACAGGAACTCACAAACCAAGATTGGCCCACATTCACCCTTAGGGGGCGCTATAGGCCATGTCAAAAATTCCCATTTTCTGGTCAAAAATGTTCTAATGTGGTACATTGATACTGCACGCCAACAGGAACCCACAAACCAAGAATTGCCCATATTCATCATTAGGGGGCGCTACAGGCTATGCCTTAAAGTCCTATTTTCTGGTCAAACATTTTCAAATTTGGTACATTGATACTACAGGCCAACGGGAACCCACAAACCAACAATGGCCGACATTCACCCTTAGGGGGCGATATAGGCCATGTCCAAAATTCCCATTTTCTGGTCAATAATGTTCTAATTTGGTACATTGATACTACAGGCCAACAGGAACTCACAAACCAAGAATTGCCCGTATTCACCATTAGGGGGCGCTACAGGCTATGCCCCAATGTCCCACATTGAAAGTGATGGCATTTCCACCCCATTTTTTCAGTTCTTCTGAAACTTAATGTACATAACTCATTTCTCATTGTAAACAAAAAAGCCTCCAGGATCCATAAGATCCCGGCATCATGGATTTTCCTGTACACTGAAAATGTTTAGTTTAGGATTCAGACAGAAAGACACGTTTTTTGAATTTCTTCATTGGGAGAGTTTAACCCCAACCCTCTACTGAACAATTTTAAATGATTTGCCATTTTGAGGAGGAATCGCATTGCTGCTTGCAGCTATATTTATTATTATTATTATTATTATTATTATTATTCTCCTTGAGCCCCAATATCTCAAAAAGTCACTGGTCAAAAATTTTCTAAATTGGCACATTGATACTCCATGCCAACGGGTACCCCCAAACCAAGAATGGCCCACATTCGCCCATAGGTGGCGCTACAGGCCACGCCCCAAAAAAATATTTTCAAAGTCATGGCATTTCCAAGCCATTTGTCCAATTATTCTCAAACCTGGTGTACATGCCTCATTTCTCATGGGGAACAAAAAAGCCTCAAGGACCCATAACTTCTGCCCTAATGGATTTTCCTGTACAGTGAAAATTTGCCAAAACCTACAAAACTCTTCTTCTCCTGAACCGTAGCTCCAATATACTTGAAATTTGGTACGCATGTGTAGAATTGATGTCTTTGAAAACGTTACTTAGCAAAAATGAATACGATATAAAATGGCTGAAAGGGGCGTGTTTATGTAAATGTCCACATTTAATCAATATATATGTCAATATATCAAATGTAATTTTGACCCAGGGTTTTTCAAACCTAACATTCTTCAACCTGAAGTCTTTCAATTTGTTACTTAGCAAAAATGAATACAATACAAAATGGCTGAAAGGTGCGTGTTTATGTAAATGACCACATTGCCTCAATATATTAGTGTCAATAAACCAAATGTAAATTTGATTGATGGTTTTTCAAACCTAACATGCTTCAAGATGACATAACTATGTGTGCTTGAGAAAGCCAACATATTGTTATGTTACATACATTTATTATTATTATTATTATTATTATTAATACTATTTTACTTACTAAAATTTCAACAACCTCACCTCTAAGAGCTTTAATGCTATAAGTACCCAACTTGCCACAGACCTGGGGTCTGTTCTGAAGTTTGCTGCTATGTCTTTTTTTACCTGATGCGACTTAAGCTTTTTATATAAATGACGATCAAAAATGTACAAAATCCCATTGATTTACAATGGCTGAGCAAAAATGCCCCCTCTACTGGATCAATACGGTCTACAAGTAAAATCCCATTCACTTACATTGGCTGAGCAAAGAGGCTCCCTCTGCTGGTGTAACTCTGTCTACCAAATGCACTTTTACTGGAGAAATCTCTCTAATGGAGCAATTCTGTCTACTAGTGGGTGGAGCTCCCGACTTTCTCAGCCAGAAGAATTTTGCCTGCGTTTGCACAAAGGTATGTCAGTTGTGTGTGTTTAATGCTTGACATTTGGAACATTCACACGATTTTACACTATTCAACTCAACAAATGGCAAAACAACTCAAATAAATGTTTGTGAGCAGTTTTGTGTGAAACCGCGAGATGCGTCGCGTCTAACGCACGAGCCCCGATGAGAGTTACTGCACAAATAAGGTCAGTGAGATGTGTTTTACTACTTCCCAGTTTGAATATTCAAGCGATTTTACACTATTCAACTCAACAAATGGCATACAACTCAAATAAATCTTTGCGAGGAGTTTGAAATCGGGAATCATTATTGAATTCTGGCATTATTACGGGGGTCAACAATGGCGCTGTAATGTCCTTTCAGACGCATTGTTCTAAACAGCGGAAAAAACTTAAACAAAATACTGCGTCATTTTTGCCCATTCAGATACATGGAAGAGATCATTACAAACTATAAAAGGTCTACTTTTATTTGTGTACACTTACAATACAACAAAACCTTGAGCTTTTGTAAAATAACGAAAATAAACAGGGTAAACCGAATCTGTCTTTGCGATAATCTGTCTGATACACGTCAGAAAAATCAAGTGAAACTCCGCGAACACTTATCACACAAACGTGAAACATATGTCTAAAGAAAGACGGGATGGACGGATCGATCCTAAAGTATCAATACTTCCGAGAATGATGTTTCATCTGCGTGTTCTCTGACAGCACGCGATAGTGACGCGATCTAATTTTTACTCGCGTCTTCAATGCGAGCAATGTTTGTCTGTTGTATGTGTTTTTAACACTTTCCTGTTTGAACTTTCAAGCGATTTTACACCATTCAACTCAACAAATGGCAAAACAACTCAAATAAATATATGTGTGAAACAGCGAGCAGCGTCACGTCTAACTCACGAGCCCCGATGAGAGATCGCATTCGCTTCTTCTTGCGTTTGAGCGGACAATTTCTTACAACAAAATGTCAAATTACATGATATATTGTGGAGTCTGTTTTGTCTCAAGTGAACATAAACAGTTGATGAAGAAATCGCGAATCTAAATCTAGTATCAACACTTCCGAGAATGATTATCAGCGTTGTGTCTGACAGCGCGAGGCGATCTCATTTTTACTCGCATCTTCACGGAGGTTTGTCGGTTGTATGTAGTTTCACAATCTCAATCAATTAATCTCTGAAATGAATACAGATGTAACAGCACGAAAATAATGAGACTTCACAGTTCTCAAAAGATTAAACTCAATGAAACAAGCCGCACAGACTGTGCCTTGAATGAAATGCGTTTAAAATCCTCTTAAAGAGACAGTAACAATTTTCCAAGTAAATAAAAAGTAGGCCTACAAATGGTTTTTACCCCCAAAATAAATTTCTCTCATCGTATACTCACCCTCATTCCATCCCAGATGTGTATTATTTTCTTTCTTCTGGTGAACACAAATGAAGCTTTTTAGAAGATTATCTCAACCCTGTTGGACCTTTCAATGACTTGAACGGTGATCAGAACTCAGAAGCTACAAAAATCACATAAATGCAGCATAAAAGTAATCCATACCACTCCAGTGGTTTAATCCATGCCTTCAGAAGTGATATTATAGGTGTGGGTTAGAAACAGACCTATATATATATACTTCAAGATGACATCACTCTGAAGTACTGCGTAAAGAATATCCCACATTCTCCCTTAGGGGGCGCTACAGGCCATGCCCAAAATTCCCATTTTCTGGTCAAAAATGTTCTAATTTGGTATATTGACACTACAGGCCAACAGGAATCCACAAACAGAGAATGGCCCACATTCGCCCTTAGGGGGCGCTACAGGCCATGCCCAAAATTCCCATTTTCTGGTCAAAAATGTTCTAATTTGGTATGTTGATACTACAGACCAACAGAAATCCACAAACCAAGAATGTCTCACATTCGCCCTTAGGGGGCGCTAAAGGCCATTCCCAAATTGCACATTTTTTTGTCAAAAACTTTCTAATTTGGTACATTGATACTACAGGCCAACAGGAACCTACAAACCAAGAATGGCTCACATTCGCCCTTAGGGGGCGCTACAGGCCATGCCCAAATGTCATTTTTTCAAAGTGATTGTATTTCCACCCCATTTATTTAGTTTTTTTGAAACCTGGTGAACATATCTCATTTCTCATTGTAAACAAAAAACCCTCCAGGATCCATAAGGTCCCGCATGATGGATTTTCCTGTACACTGAAAATGTTTAGTTTAGGATTCAGACAGAAAGACATGTTTTTTGGATTTTTTCATTGGGAGGGTTTAACCCCAACCCTCTATTGATCAATTTTAAATGATTTGCCATTTTGAGGAGGAATCGCATTGCTGCTTGCAGCTATATTTATTATTATTATTCTTCTTCTTCTCCTTGAGCCCCAATATCTCAAAAAGTCACTGGTCAAAAATTTTCTAAATTGGCACATTGATACTCCATGCCAACGGGTACCCCCAAACCAACAATGGAAAACATTCGCCCATAGGTGGCGCTACAGGCCACGCCCCAAAAAAATATTTTCAAAGTGATGGCATTTCTACGCCATTTGTCCAATTATTCTGAAACTTGGTGTACATGCCTCATTTCTCATGGGGAAGAAAAAAGCCTCAAGAACCCATAACTTCTGCCATGATGGATTTGCCTGTAACGTGAAAATTTGCGAAAACCTACAAAACTCTTCTTCTCCTGAACCGTAGCTCCAATTGACTTGAAATTTGGTACATATGTGTAGAATTGATGTCTTTGAAAACGTTACTTAGGAAAAATGAATACGATACAAAATGGCTGAAAGGGGCGTGTTTATGTAAATGTCCACATTTTAGCAATATACATGTGTCAAAAAATCTAATGTAATTTTGATTAATGGTTTTTCAAACCTAACACGCTTCAAGATGACATCACTCTGAAGTACTGCGTAAAGAATATCCCACATTCTCCCTTAGGGGGCGCTACAGGCCATGCCCAAAATTCCCATTTTCTGGTCAAAAATGTTCTAATTTGGTATGTTGATACTACAGGCCAACAGGAATCCACAAACCAAGAATGGCCCACATTCACCCTTAGGGGGCGCTATAGGCCATGTCCAAAATTCCCATTTTCTGGTCAAAAATGTTCTAATTTGGTATGTTGATACTACAGGCCAACAGGAATCCACAAACCAAGAATGGCCCACATTCGCCCTTAGGGGGCGCTACAGGCCAAGCCCAAAATTCCCATTTTCTGGTCAAAAATGTTCTAATTTGGTACATTGATACTACAGGCCAACAGGAACCCACAAACCAAGAATTGCCCATATTCGCCATTAGGGGGCGCTACAGGCTATGCCTTAATGTCCTATTTTCTGCCAAACATTTTCAAATTTGGTACATTGATACTACAGGCCAACAGGAACCCACAAACCAAGATTGGCCCAAAAATGTACTAATTTGGTACATTGATACTCCATGCCAACGGGTACCCCCAAACCAAGAATATCCCACATTCTCTCTCAGGGGGCGCTACAGGCCATGCCCAAAATTCCCATTTTATGGTCAAAAATGTTCTAATTTGGTATATTGACACTACAGGCCAACAGAAATCCACAAACCAAGAATGGCCCACATTCGCCCTTAGGGGGCGCTACAGGCCACGCCCTAAATTCCCATTTGCTGGTCAAAAATGTTCTAATTTGGTACTACAGGCCAACAAGAACCCACAAACCAAGAATTGCCCATATTCGCCATTAGGGGGCGCTACAGGCTATGCCCAAAATTCCCATTTTCTGGTCAAAAATGTTCTAATTTGGTATATTGACACTACAGGCCAACAGAAATCCACAAACCAAGAATGGCTCACATTCGCCCTTGGGGGCGCTACAGGACATGCCCAAATTGCACATTTTTTCAAAGTGATTGTATTTCCACCCCATTTATTTAGTTCTTCTGAAACCTGGTGAACATACCTCATTTCTCATTGTAAACAAAAAACCCTCCAGGATCCATAAGGTCCGGCATGATGGATTTTCCTGTACACTGAAAATGTTTAGTTTAGGATTCAGACAGAAAGACATGTTTTTTGGATTCCTTCATTGGGAGGGTTTAACCCCAACCCTCTACTGATCAATTTTAAATGATTTGCCATTTTGAGGAGGAATCGCATTGCTGCTTGCAGCTATATTTAATGATTATCTTTGATAATAATTAATATTCTATTGAATTTGATAATTAATGGTTGTCTTTGATGATTGTTGATTTAAAGGATTATAAAGCTAACATTGATTCTAATCAGGGTTCTATTGATTTTAATAATTGATAATTATCTATGATAATGATTAATTATTGCTAATAACCAAACCTGCTCCTAAACGTAGAGCCCTACTATGGTATCAACCATGGTGGAGGATAAACCATCATTCAAGAGAGCGCCAAGTTGAGAGTCTAAACCCAGAACATACATAAATCTGGCAGGGGTGCAAAATGCTGCCCCATGCCTGAGACGGCATATCTGTTCTGACAGAAATCTCCCAAGAAACCTCCTTCAGGAGAGAGACTAGAGTTAAGAATGTGGTGGAGATTGACATCTCAATGCTGGGCAGCCAGACTCTCTGAGTGGAATAACACCAACTATCGTCGAGATAATTCCAGATGTGTATATACCCTGGAGCCTCAGAGGGGCCAGAGCCACTTCCATTCATTATGTGAATGTGCACGATGCCAATTAATTCAAGAACACAAAATTGGTACGCTTTGCCCCAAAAAGGGAATTTGAGAAAGCACTTATGCTTCGCCCAGTCTGAACTTTAAAGTAAGCTGTAGGAAATAAGCCACTTTGTGGCAGGGTATATTAACAACTGCCAGCATACATCACCAATAATATGTAAGAATTGTAGAATTGAACGCTAAATGTAATGGGGCATTTATCCACTAATAATATGTATACTATAGATCACCGTGGGATGCAAGTTTCCATCTCAGGTTCATTTCAGGAATTGAAGTAGGCTTTCCTTAATCGATGGTAGTATGCTTGTATTGTCTCTTTCAGACCCTGTTTGGTGTTCAGGGTGGTAAACAGATCTTGCTCAGACCCTGGGTCTGAAAATTCTTTAATCATAGGCTCTCTTAGAAGTTTGTAGTCAGACTTTATGTGGTCTGGCTGTAAAAAAGAAGAAAACTTTGCACCTCAAGATTGGATGTTTTACATAGTAGGTAGCAAGTATATCTGGTAGTCATCTGAGGTCTCATATTCAGGTGGAAGTCTGTCACACAGGTAAGCATGGATGGCGTGAACTTGTCAATGTTCCTTGCCAGCTTTCCGAGGTCTTTAAAATCCCTTCCAGATGCTGCTTCAGAGTTTGTTAGGTTGTTCACCCTTTCACTGTTGTTGGCGAGGAGTTCTTGGAAGAGGGCCAGTGAGCTTTTGTGCTGTGGAACCTTGTCTTTTTTATCATATGGCAGCTTTTGGTTGGAGCTTTTTGTAATACGGGCTCTGAAATGTATCTACAGCAGGGGAACTCAACTCTTCTCCCTGGTATTTTAATTCTTGAACTTGGAGAAAATTGGAAACAGGCTGGCCTATCACGACTGCCCCAGTAGACCACTAAAACGACCCCAGCATGTACAATAGGGAACACACGGTGGTGATTGTGCAAAGTGCTTTTGCACACTGGACAGAGTTATGTGCGCCCCAAGATGCTCTACAATGGGGCAGAGGTGAGATTTAATTTGAGAATGCTCAACACTCTTTACCCAGCGTGATTCATGGGAGCAGACTGAAACACACCACACACATTTTTGGCCTCTCTGCCTGGCCAGGGTGGTGGTCCATGCAGGAACTCATCTCCTAAGAGACAGTGCTCTGAAGAGGAGAGAGAGAGATAGGTTAAGGCCTCCGAACTGCCTCATCCATCTGCATCCTCTCAGACCTACACAGAAAGGCAATAGGGTATAAGGACTTAAGTGAATCAGTGAATCATTTATGTAAACTAATTCATTTATATGAACCTTCAGAAAAAATGACACTTAAGATTCAGGGAT
Organism: Moxostoma hubbsi; assembly: GCA_032164185.1. Lineage (NCBI taxonomy): Eukaryota > Metazoa > Chordata > Actinopteri > Cypriniformes > Catostomidae > Moxostoma > Moxostoma hubbsi. The sequence goes on along the minus strand of JAVLUX010000002.1, from coordinate 26,231,014 downwards.
CATTCATTCATTAATTTACAAATAGGTTTGATGTTAATTACGTGTCATCATATTGGATTTGTGCTCTGTTTACAATTATTTAATTTGAGAGTGAATAACGACTTACAGTAATGGTAATATAGGATGCAGTATTAAGTGTAAAATTGAGTCTATGTAATGCTGTTGTATTGAATTAAGCCAACAGGACATTCATTAAATTATTTCCCTTTGTGTTCAGCAGAACAAAGATAGTCTGGTTTTATATGGGAACAACTTAAGGGTAAGTAATGACAGATTAAAATTTTTGGGTGAACTATTTCTTTAAGCTTCAGGGGCACTGAAATATTCATATTTTCTGTTTTATATTATCTATAAGTTTTGCCATTCCTGTTCATGCAAACGAGCCAAGGAATATTGCGAATAGCGGTCTAGATGAAACTGTGCATGCAAGCAGTCCTTCACGGTGCACTGCTTGGAGGCAGACAGTGAACGAGATTACATGAACACTCCAGCCAAATATTAGCTGACCCTACTAAGCCAGAGGCTTTCTCCCATTCCCTTTGGCATGATAATGTGTGTGAATGTAATACAAATGCATCCATTGTGACCTTTTTTGAATGAAAAAAAGGGGGACATTTCAAGAAACTAAGGCTATTTCTAAACTGTGTGCTGCTTTAAATTGTCTACACAAATAATGGATATTTTGGCCATAAGACTATGAAAGCAGCATATAATTGTCACATATGGGTGGGGTGATATTAAGCATAATGCAGTGTGCATGTTATGAATCTCAGCTTCTTGATAGGCAGGGCAACTATCTCCCTGGACAATTACATTTGCCCATTCAGGTCACACAGTGTCTGACCATGTACAGAGAAGTGATGGCAGAAGAGAGAGAGAGAGAGAGAGAGAGAGAGGGAGAGGAAAAAGTGAGAGAAACTTGAGAGCAAACAGCCCTCTGATGCACACATTCATCCACACAATTCTGCTCCACGGCTCCTTTCCCTCATAGATAGTTAAAGACCTGTGGGAGTTCCCAGAAGGACTATATCCATCCAGAATTTCTCCTGAGCCATAGAAGCATAGGGAGATAGAGAAAGAGAGGCCTGAATATAAATTCAGCTTCCCAGACAAGCAAGCGCACTCTCAGATCAGAGCCATTAGTTAGTGCTCTAGACATTTGGCACTGCCCATAGGATGTTTGGTGAAGACTGTGGAAAGAGAAGCCTGGGGTCACTGAGGCAGCAAGGCAAATGACCATAGTCATCTTCTAATATAATTATCTAATCAATATGATTTGTGATGTGGCTTAGTTGTTTTAGGGCTTAAGAGTCTGTGTGCGTGGATGGGGGCTTGAACTTGAATCTCTAGAGCAACTCATTGACCTGTGGTCTGTGTAATATGAGGGAGGCAGAGCATGACATGCACCATCTGCATTTATACAAAGGGGTTTCTCACTCTGAAGCAGTAGAGTAAGTGGTCCAGCTGGATTGAGATGTATATGTGTACAGTATGAGGGTGATGAGGAGGCTGGACGGGGGATAATAAACATACGTGTGGTGAGCAGGGAAGATAAATGGTGAGCGAGTTCCACCTGTGCACCACACTGGTAATGCATTCCAAAGAGGATTGGTGGGAGTATTAAAGGAGAGGAGACAGTGGCAGATGGGAAGAGAGAGACACACAGAGCTGTGTGTGTCGTTATGTTAAGTGTGACATTTAGAAATGCAGTGTGTGTAAGTTGAGCATTAAAGTTCATTGGAGTGTTCAGCCGGTCCCAGCTTCCTTATTTCCACCCAACCACGAATGGGTTCATTAGTGCCGAAACCCAGGAAGGAGGAGGAAGCATGAGCTGTAATGGAGTCCTCTCTGCTGCTGTCTGCCAGGAGGCACTTTGGTATAAATAATTTGATTTACATTACACTATTTATAGATATTTTTAAGCACCCACCAACACATTAATGCCTAAACCTAACCAGTTTTCAACAATAGAAAAGGCGTAACAAGCAGATAAATTACATTCACGATCATTTATTAAAAAAACTATATGCACTATAATAATATTCCAAACCATATGATGGCTTTGTGTGAGTAGCAGAGTGAAACTGAAAATATCCCCCTTCTATGAAGGCATCCTGCTCCTGTGTCATCATGATTCTGCTGGCACGTCTCATTAAAAAAATACACGTACATCTGAACTTGAGGTCGTTGTAATCGGTCACAAGACATGCAAAAGCCAATGGTAAATACTTGAGCTCATGACAATCATTCACAAGACATGCGATTACACTTGAGGTGGCAATTTTTTAATGTTATAATTAAACTTGTGTAGGATGCTGGATGCCGGGTGACCATGATCAGTAACTAAACTACATTTAGGTTTGTTCTTCAAATGATTGTAAGACTCGAAATACACACAGAATGGAACAGGTCACTTAAGCAGTGCGGGATGTGTACAGAGAGATTAAATAGACAGATAAACAACAGATTAAATATTAACCACTCTGAATAAATATTGCTGATTTAAAATTAAAAGAAAATAATTCCCCCAACATAAGTCACGCTTACAAAATTGTACCCCAACATATAATTAAACAATGCTAAATTCTAATACCCATTGAGTCAGTCAGTTGATGTCAAATGTTTCTCATTGAAAAGAATGCACTTGACGGATGCTTTGCAAACTGACGCCAGAGGGCGCTTTTGGCGTCTGTAAATTGATGCACTGGGAAGTTCATGAGGATGCAGTAATTTTGCCTGGATCAAACCTTTCACTTAACTCTCTGACCTTCATCGTGACCAAATCACCGTGAGGAAATCAGCTTTATATAAATGTTATATATTATTATTTAGTTTAAAAGAAAATTATTAAGAGGAGAGACAGGACATAGGATGGGGAAAACTGTTTTGGAGATCAGTGCTCTTGTTTGTAGACACTTACACTGGCGGCCAAAAGTTTGGAATAATGTACAGATTTAGCTGTTTAAGAACTAAATTGTTACTTTAATTCACCAAAGAGGCATTCAACTGATCACAACGAATAGTCAGGACATTAGTGATGTAAAAAAAATGTGCTATCATTATTTTAAAAAAAGTCATTTTTAATCAAATCTAGACAGGCCCCATTTCCAGCAGCCATCACTCCAACACCTTATCCTTGAGTAATCATGCTAAATGTATAATTTGGTACAATAAATTAATTTTTTTTGGTGCCATTATATCAAACACAGCTGAAAGCTATTTGGTTTGTTAAAGAAGCTTAATGTTGTCTTTGCGTTTGTTTTTGAGTTGCCACATTACACAATATACTGGCATGTCTTCAGGTCAATATTAGGTAAAAAATGGCAAAAAAGTAACGTCTTTCTCAAGAAACTCGTAAGTTGTTTTGAGGAATGAAGGCTATATACAATGCTTGAAATGGCCAAAAAAACTGAAGATTTCATACAAAGGTGTACACTACAGTCTTTCAAAGACAAAGGACATCTGGCTCTAACAAGGCAGAAAGAGATTTGGAAAGCCAGATGTACAACTAATC
>JAVLUX010000002.1:25567500-25622500 GCA_032164185.1 Moxostoma hubbsi | reverse complement strand
TGTTTCAGTGGAGTCCCTGTCTTAGTTCAGCTTCAGATGTGTGTGCTGTTACTTCTCACCCTGCATGTTCAAATCAGTCAGACACACTGAAGATGAGCCTTGAAGTTATTGGGGATGTAATCACTTTTTTAAGTTTTCTGATCAGACGGTTATTTCCTTTTAAATCTGCATTTAAGTTTAAACATTTGTTCGGCGGGCATCAGGACACCGCTTTAAACCTCACATGCAATGTGGTTTTGACTACCTCTGTGTGTGTTTTTTGTGATCCAATCACAAAACATTGTGCATCTCATTAACAACTTAGCGCTGACCATTTGCGATCAAATCATCTGAAATGTGTAGCTGTAAACAGGGTCTTAAAATGACTGCAGCCAGAGCCAGAAAGACCCCCAGGAAAATGGTGGATAGTATAGTATGTAGTAAATATATATTTAAAACCTAAAAATAACTATAAGAGAATGTTCTGTATACGTTATTTATAGGTTATCTATAAAATCCACCCTGCAATGTTCTGGGAATGTTAGTACATGGTTATACAAATAAAACTTAAAAATAACCATGCGAGAATGTTCTGTATAATTTTTAGGTTGTCCCACAAAAAACACCCTGCAACGCTCTGGTTATGTTAGTTTATGGTAATCAAACAGGAACTATTGTTTGCTGGGATCTGTGGGGCTGAAGTATGTAAAAAAGAACATCCGCATGTGCGAATGCCACAGACGCCTTAGGGGTGTGGCTTGGTGACGTTGTACAGACAAGAACAAGGGGGAGGAGCTTTGGGTATATAAACCAGTCTATACAGTATGTACAATGTACTGTATAGACTGTACAATTTATACAAAGCAAAGATAATTAAAAAACAGAAACAGCTGTCTTTGACAGGTAGGCAAACCTAAACTTCATTTCGCAGCTTCTACCACATCTTTCAAAAACAAGTTAGCCTATTATTATTTTCATCGCGTTATTAATTTCATATAATTCGTATCTTGGTAAATCTATCTAACTATCAGTTTTGTGTCGATGTTCGCCTCGAAGAGCTATTTGAATATGAAGAAAAAAGTAGTCACCGTTTGTAAACAAGATAGGACTACAGCTGATGTCTCCTTCCTGTCCCATTTCACGGAAATTTCAGTGACGTATGGGTGATCGTTTTAGTGTCACGTTATCGAAATAAACTCTATCATGACTGGTTTTGACTGATTTGTTAAAAGAGCCACCAAGAAACAAAGGGTGAGGAGAAGATGGCATTTCATTTGTTGTAAAATAACAACTTTGTTATGTTTGTAAGTTGGGCTTCTAGAATTCGGTTAGCAAAATAATGACGTCGTCATACAGTTGCTGCCTCTTTTTGTATGATATGGACCTCTACCGAGAGTGTATTGATGCTCTGATTCATCTATGAATTTGGTCTAAATTAAATAAGGCATTGTTACAATGTTAAAATTGTCAGCTGATCCTGATCCACGCAGAGCTGTCTATTGTGACATTATACATTATTTGCGCGTTACTTTTCATCAACAACGATATATATCGTTGTTGATGAAAAGTAACGCGCAAATAATGTATAATATATATATATATATATATATATATATATATATATATATATATATATATATATATATATATATATATATATATATATATATATATATACAAAAAGTGCACCAGTGTTCTTAACATAAAACATTAAACACTGTTGCAAAAAGGGGAGATATTGCAATTCATGTAGATTCCTCCAGAGGGCAACAACACTCTTTATTGCTTTTCACAGATCACAATCTGGAGAAGAGCAGAAACATTTTGGTACAATCCTCGCACAATTTGTGGGCAACACAGAGGACAGTGATGTTGCAGTGGCAACTAACAACTGTGCAAACCTCTTCGAGATTAAAGATGGCGAATGAGTTAATATAAAGATACATGTTGGGTTCTTTTGCTTATTGGCAAATGTAATATTTACAGTGCTATAATACAGGTTTATTGATATTAATCCTAAAACCATGCTATAGCAAATTAAGTGCGAGGATAAATTCTAAATCTTATTGTTATTTGTCAGATAATAGTTTAAAGACCAACCTCGGTCACTATGGAGAAGTGGCATCTCAGTAATGCTCATTCCTCCCTTGATTAGAACCTGCATTTGTGTTACCAGATGAGTTTATGTGAATTCTTTGACCTCAATGTTTTCATTGGTTATTTATTTTTCTGCTTCCTGTGTAGAGGACCAGTCACTTGGCTCAGCTGAGGAAGACATTCTTGAGAACCTGTTGATTGAGCACACCAGCATGTCTGTGTACCAGATGAGACCTGATGAGGATGACTTTGGTTCTGATGAAGATGCAGACAATGTGCTAGGTACATTTTAAGGATGATTAGACATTTTGGGCCTAGTGCAGTAACAGTTATAGGACTCTGGATGTAATGTTTATTAATTTAGGAATTTAGGAAGTGTTCAGTTTAAATAAAGTGTCACTGGGAACAATGATGTAAATAGTATATGCTGAGGTTCTGATTCCTTATGTAGGAGATTTATGGTGTCAGGCAAAAACATAACTGTACTTAGGGGGAAAACATGTCCTGTGATGTCACACTGACATGCAATTTATAATTCCAAGTTCTAAGTGTGCCCAAGTTGGCTTGCAATTTGTCAATCATCTCGTAAGCCCGTGCCAATCAGATGTCATGTTTCTTGGCGGTTAGCTGCATGGGGCAGCCACTTGCCCTGCAGCACCATTCTGCGCTAAGTGCAGCATGCTAGAGTCTATAATGAGCACAGGAAGCTGACCCGTGGCAACCTTAACAGGCAAAACCTTACAAAAACACGCTTTTCACCATCTGATTGACGCTTCGGGTACTTCAAACAGCCCACACAACGGGTAAACCTAAACAACTACTGAGATTTAGTCTTTTTTTAGGTAAACAATATATTTACATCTGAAACCACTGACCATTCAGTCTTTTGCTATATGCATTCTTTTTTAATGGGGTATGTTTGCATATTATGCCATGAAACCATTCCCCTGTGAGACTATTACTGTTCAAAGTTTAGTTAAATGCAGTGTGGTGCTATTTAACCTCAAAAGGAAGTCTCATTGTCAGTCTGACACTGAAATAACTGAAAACTTTGCAGGAAAAATACAGAATGATTCAAAACATGATCGTATAGGCAAAGTCACATGCATGCATACATACAGTCCTTTAGTATTTTAATTAGTCCTTTTAGTATTTTGAAATGAAACCATGTAATACTGTTTGTGTGCTTCTGCTTTAAATTGTAGCTGTGACTGGTACATTAATAATGTTTAAATAACAGAAAATAATGCTAATAAAATTAATTTGGTGTTAAATCTTACAATTATATTTTTTATTGGTATTGTGCTAGGCAATGTCATTTTTACATAAAAAATTAAAGTGAAATGGTTTCTTAATGTTGGAATCAGTGATTTACTGCCAAAGCTACAAAATATGATTATGAATGCCTCAATTCATATTGTTACACTTGTTATTTATAATAAATGCATTTTCTATATTTAAGAATATAATGTTAAAATCTAGTAAAAAAAAAAGTGAAAAATAAATAATTTATCCTCACATTGCTGTCATCTTTATTTTTTTTATACTATTTGAATAAACAACAAATATGTATGTGTATGGTACTAATATGCTGTCACACCACAACACTAGTGTAATATACAGTACTATGTCTGAAATCCTTTATCTCTAGTCACTCCCGAAGTTTCTGCATCTTCTCCATGAAACTTTTCACTCTCTCTGCATCCACACCATTTGCCCAGTAGCCTCCTTTCTTAAAGTGGGAGCCAATGATCATGGCACCTGCTTCAAGGTAGTGTTCCACATTGCTGTGAGTGACACCAGAACCGATGAGAACAGGGATTCTTACAGACTGGGTGACCTCTGATAAATATAAAGCAGTGATAATTTGCAAACAAGGTAGCAATTAGTTTCTTTACATATACACATAAATCATTAAGTGTGTTCAGACAGAAACAGGCAGCAAACATGGGTGTGAGGACATTTGTTTCTTTCTACTTGATTCATCCATAAAAATAAAATCACGTTCCTTCATTGTAATGAGGATTCTGGCAGAATGTGCCTCATCCTCCATCTGACAGTCTCCCCAGACCATTGGATCAGAACTAAGGAAGGCAATAGGCAGAAATCCAAAATGGGCAGCAGGGCAGTGGCAGACTAGGCTGGGCCTGGTTTTCATGCCTATGTTTACGACCTTCCATGATCACCAGCCATCTGGAAGTGGGATTTAAAATAGCTGGCAGTGCTGGTGTCTATATTAGCCCATACAAGGCCATTGGTTCTGAGTCAGGGCAGGAAGCAGGCTGTCTGTTCACATGGGGCAACCACTAGTGCCAAGAGAATGCGCAACATACTTTCTTCCTCATGGAGACTACCAGAGGTGGAAAGTAACAATTTACAACTACTCTTGTTAGAGTACTTGAGTAAATTTTGTAAATGTTTCTACTTTTTAAGAATAAATAATAATAGTACTTTTACTTGAGTTGATTAAAAAAAAATAAAGTATTCAACTTCACTACAGTTATTTTTCACCACAATTACGAAGTACAAAAAAAATACATAATATTTCAGAATTTCTGGGAAAAATAAAGTTATACGTGCTAAATCTGTTTATAAACTAAAACACGCTGTGCGAGGCACGACGGAAGCCCACAGGGCACAGTATCATGAGCACAGCAGCTTGCATAAACTGTCGCCAGTGTCCTCTCTTCTCTTGCTTCAAGACTTTCTGCCCTGTCACTATACAAGAACTCTTGTACTGTGATTTTCTGCATATTTCATTTTATTCTGGAAAGGAGCCGTTCATTCATGTACAAGGGAACCGTATGAACATTTAACTACTGATCAAACTTCAATTGTTTTTAAGGTAGGCAATGATTTAACTGTCAAACATTAAAACAATATAGTTTGACATATATGTGGGGATATCTCGTTTATTTGCTACAATATGTCTAAAACAAACTTTTAAATACCTTAGAAAGATACATTGCCAATAGTGCCGGAAATTAACGGGGACTCGGGGCAAAAATGCCACAGAAATGAACAAAAATATTCCCAAAATTCTAATTAAGGATACAAAAAATGCCCACGCAACGAGTTCCAGTGTCTTATTAATAAGATATTGTTACAATTATATACATTCCAATCTTCTTTTGACTTTTCACATAACATTGTTTTTTTTTCCCCACCGTCTGGTTCCTCGCACCATTGCATGCACAGACGGGCTATCCGCTTCAAACTATTTTATTTTTGCCTTATTTTATTCAGTTGGCATGTAGGAGTTGATAACAGTTTGCTTAATAATCTCATTGCATATCTGGATAATTGTGCACTTCATGGCTTAACTCATCATATGTTCAGGTGAAGGCGGCTTGCTGCTGCTCACAAACGACGTATTTTGAGGAGACAGCTGATTGCAAGGAATTCAATTGCATCTTTGTTTACACTGCACACTTACTCACACGCATGTCCAAGTTATAACCACCGTCATCTATTATACCTTATATTTATAACCTATAAAAGTATTTATATATCTTATTTTTAAGATAGACAGACAGACAGACAGACAGATAAGATAGATAGATAGATAGATAGATAGATAGACAGTATTTATAGTGTTGATTGTATTTGTATGTCATTGTGGTGTCAATACCTCAGCAAAATGGGGGAAAAACATACTGTATTGTAATTTCCGCATGGTAGTGAAACCATTATCAATTGTTATAATTATAAGAAAAAAATATTTGAGTACCAAATTAGCACTTTAGAATGCTTTTGTAAGGAATAGGTGACACAGTATAAGTTTGCCATCACGGGTAAAGAAAAAATAGAATAAGTACCACCTAAAACAATTATTTCAAACCGTAATAATAATAATAATTTGCAATTAATGATTTTGGCAGTATTTTTTTTTTAATCACTTTAATGCATCCTTGGTGAAAGGAAGCATCAATTTATTTCAAGAACAAAAATGTTGGTGTTCTAAAAATGGAAGTGTATACACTATATATAATATAATTTTCAGAAAGTAACATGTAACATAATTACTTGAGTAGTTTTTCAGAAAACGACTTACTCTTACTTGAGTCATAATATTTATCAGTACTTCTACTTGTACTCAAGTGAATTATTTCTTCAGTAGCAGTACTTTTACTTAAGTAAAAAAAAATGGAGCCACTGGAGACTATAACCTTTGAAGGCGATGTGTTTTTTTTCCAATGTTAAAGTAATTTCTTATGTTTAAGATTAAAATTAAAGTTCACCAAAAAATGACAGACTTTACTCACACTCATGCTGTTCTAAACCCATATGACTTTCTTCTGTGGAACATCAAATTAGATGTTCAGCCGAATTCTAGTCTCAGTCACAATTCACTTTCATTGTATGGAAAAAAGTTCAAATGAAAATGAATGGTGACTGAGGCTAACATTCTGCAGAACATCTCCTTTGGTGTTCCACAGAAGAAAGTCATAAAGGTTTGAAGCATCCAATCCGGCCTGAAACAGTAACATCGTCTGATCCAAAGCCATGAGGACTAAATGTTTCATGAAAAATGGTAGACAGGAGTCTTTTGGGAAAACTGTTTGAAAACAGGCATTACTTTTGCAACTCAATTTGGTGCTCGTGTTGGCCATCAAATTGCACACTTAATTTTAAAAAGCCTTTTAAACAAGACTGATAGGCTCCATGATTGGCTATCAACCTCTAAAGCACAAGACTTTGACTGGGCCTTAAGACTGAGAGGTAATCACAAAGACAATGCAAGCATGTGTATATTATCAGCTGCTGAAAAAATATTTTTATTATTAAGAATACCTTTAACTATAATTATTCCTGGATTATGCACAAACATATAACCAGGCTATGTTGATGTTAGAGCGCAAGGGGACACAGAAAACAGAAGGTTAAAGTCCTGTTAACTCAGATGGCATGTAGGCTGTATGATAATCCTGGAGTGTTTGTGCATGTGTGACTGTACAAATATTGTTGAGCATTTATCAAAATAGCCAGAGAGCAGAATATCCTTCTACATCTTATTTAAACACTTCACAGCACACACAGAAGAAAGAAAGATAGAAAGAAAGAAAGAGACTACTCTCCTAAGTGTCCAAAATTACCTTTGTTCTTGGCAAGTTACTATTTATTTATTTGTTTTACTGTATCATAAACTGATTCCTGAATGATACCTGACAAATGATATTTATATAAAATGGTTTCTATATAGCAGTGGGGCTAGTGTGATTTGATTTAGTTTTGTGTAATGTTAGGGAGCTACAGATAAATGTCAGGATGACATATGAGATAGATTTGTTTGTAATGTAGCAGTTCTGAGTTAAGTGATTCAAACATGGATTGCATATTATATCATTATGCCTGCTCTGACCCACCTCAGCCCCTAGTATCAAAGGCAGTTCTGATGCTGCTTTCGTTCTGTGTAAATGAAATGCAGTATCAAACTGACTAAATACTGTTCACAACACTCTATACTGTCATTTCAGGGTTAAACTTCTGGCTCACCGAGTTACGTGACAATAGCATGGCATCGATTTCCATTAAGCGCTTCTACGGGCGCAGAACCAACACAAGTGACTCTGTTAAGATGTTTTTCATTGAAACCTGTTTGATTGTGAAGAGGAGCATCTCTAGTTGTGTTTGATATGCCACTTGAAAACATTCATTCATTGTTCGCACATCAGCTAAACATGATGTCCACATTTGTGGATTTTTAGACATTATTCCATCAAAAGTAAAAAAAAAAAAAAGGTTTGTTATTTTGAATTACTTTCTACATTAACACACCTGTGGGTAATTTAGCTTTGTTTTAATATACATTTTGTTTATATATATATATATATATATATATATACACATACACACACACACATACACACACACAGTACACCACTCACATTTTTGTAAATATTTGATTATATTTTTTCATGTGACAACACTGAAGAAATGACACTTTGCTACAATATAAAGTAGTAAGTGTACAGCTTGTATAACAGTTTAAATTTGCTCTCCACTCAAAATAACACAACACACAGCCATTAATATCTAAACCGCTGGCAACAAAAGTGAGTACACCCCTAAGTGAAAATTTCCAAATTGGGCCCAAAGTGTCAATATTTTGTGTGGCCACCATTCATTTCCAGCACTGCTTTAACTCTCTTGGGCATGGAGTTCATCAGAGCTTCACAGGTTACCACTGGAGTCCTCTTCCACTCCTCCATGACAACATCACAGAGCTTAAAGACCTTGTGCTCCTTCACCTTCCGTTTGAGGATGCCCCACAGATGCTCAATAGGGTCTAGGTCTGGAAACATGCTTGGCCAGTCCTTCAACCTCAGCTTCTTTAGCAAGGCAGTGGTCGTCTTGAACCAAATAAGTTTATCTTGGTCTCATCAGACCACAGGACATGGTTCCAGTAATCCATGCCCTTAGTCTGCTTGTCTTCAGCAAACTGTTTGTGGGCTTTCTTGTGCATCATCTTTAGAAGAGGCTTCCTTCTGGGACGACAGCCATGCAGACCAATTTGATGCAGTGTGCGGCATATGGTCTGAGCACTGACAGGCCTACCCCCACACTTTCAACCTCTGCAGCAATGCTGGTAGCACTCATACGACTATTTCCCAAAGACAACCTCTGGATATGATGCTGAGCATGTGCACTCAACTTCTTTGGTCGACCATGGTGAGGCCTGTTCTGAGTGGCACCTGTCCTGTTAAACCGCTGTATGGTCTTGGCCACCGTGCTGCAGCTCAGTGTCTTGGCAATCTTCTTATAGCCTTGGCCATCTTTATGTAGAGCAACAATTCTTTTTTTCAGATCCTCAGAGAGTTCTTTGCCATGAGGTGCCATGTTGAACTTCCAGTGACCAGTTTGAGGGAGTGTGAGAGCGATGACACCAAATTTAACACACCTGCTCCCCATTCACACCTGAGACCTTGTAACACAAACGAGTCACATGACACTGGGGAGGGAAAATGGTTAATTGGGCCCAATTTGGTCATTTTCACTTAGGGGTGTATTCACTTTTGTTGCCAGTGGTTTAGACATTAATAGCTTTGTGTTGAGTTATTTTGAGGGGACAGCAAATTTACACTGTTATACAAGCTGTACACTACTTTACATTGTAGCAGAGTGTCATTTCTTTAGTGTTGTCACATGAAAAGATATAATCAAATATTTACAAAAATGTGAGGGGTGTACTCACTTTTGTGAGATACTGTGTGTGTGTAAATAAATACATATTATATATATATATATATATATATATATATATATATATATATATATATATATATATATATATATATATATATATATATCACTGTACAATACGGTTCTATTCATTAACATTAGTAAATGTATTCCTATATATTTATTATGCATTTTCACTTTGAGAATCAATGTATTCATCCTAAAGATTTATATGGAGTAAGAATGAAAATAAGGTGCATTTCAAACTGTTCAGAGACCAGTGCAGACAGACAGCACACTGGAGGTTAAGTCATTCACTATATAGGGAGCAAGGGTCATCCTGTAGCTTTCTAAACAGCTTAGTGCATTCACTCTTAAAATCCGACCCAAAGTTCTGTTTCAGAGTGCAGATGATGTTTGGATCTGAGCAGCCTTTTACAGTTTGTGTAAATACATCTGAATGCCATTTTAGATGCAGCTTCTGTGCCACATTTGCAGTGAAAAGATGGCTCAAGTCTCTGATATGATTTTTTTTAAGGAATCACTCACAGTGTGGCCTAATTCTGTACATCAAATTAAAAAGTTAATTCTGTAGTAAAGAAAAATGTTTACTATAGTAAAGTATGACATACTGTACCGAGTGGCATTACATCTAAATCATTGTTTTAATAAATGGTACGTCGAAGATCCCTGTTATTCTGTTTCAATTTATATTAAGCAGTTACATTAAAGCATATTTTGACATCGGTCTATTAAGACTCACCCTTTAGATCTTTTGGATCAGCTTGAGCTCCAGTTGCAGTTCCTGTGACGATGACTCCATCAGAGAGGAAGAACTCAGCAGCTTGGGCTGTCTCAGCTATACTCACATCTGAAGTTAGGGCATGAGCACTGAAACATCATCACCGTTATCAGTGATCAATCACCAGAGGTGATACTAAATATAAAAAGGTTCACTGCCTTCAAAATGCATAAACTACCAACACTGTATTAACCGGATAGGGATGGTCCTCATTCACTCACCGTCATACTGTTCCAAACCCTTAAAACTTTCTTCTGTGGAACACAAACGTAGATGTTAGGCAAAATGCTACCGACTGACAGCCTCAGTTTCCAATCACTTTTACTGTAAGATAAAAAGATCAGCATCAACATTCTTTATAATCTATCCTCTTGTGTTCGCAGAAGAAAGTCATACGGGTGTGGAATAAGGGAGGTAAATACAAATGACAGACTTATCATTTTTGGGTAACTTTAAGTAAGTTTGGGTAAGTTTAAGTAAGTTTAAGTTGCCTTTAATTATGTTCAGTGTTTAATACAAGTTAAGGTTTATTGACAGCATTTGTGGCATTGTTGTGATTACCACAGAAAATAATTATGACTCATCCCATAGGGTTTTTTTTGTAAAACCATTTACACAAATTATTGCTTAAAAACATGGTGTATTCAAAGTAGTGATCCTGTGGTGCGAGTTAATAACTTTTGGATTACCATCTGATGAAAATAAAATAACGGAAAGCCTCTTAGAGCCATCCTTCAGCCACGCTCACAACAGCAGTGGGCTGGAGAGCGAGAAGAGGTGCATAGTTAATAAGCCTCGTTTCAACAGTTGGTAGATGATGCACAACTGTTCAGGACACAGACACACTCACTCAGTTTTTATTTTTAAAATTTCTCCCCAATTTGGAATGCCCAATTCCCAATGCATTCTAGGTCCTCGTGGTGGTGTATCTCGCCTCAAACCAGGTGAGTCTTAGTTGCCTCCGTGTCTGAGGCCGTCAATCCATGCATCTTATCACGAGACATAGCATTTGGAGCCTTCATGCTATTCTCCACGGCATCCACACACCACTCACCACGGGTCCCACTGAGAGTGAACCACATTATAGTGAAAACGAGGAGGTTACTCCATGTGACTACCCTCCCTAGGAACAGGGACAATTTAGTTGCTAAGGAGACCTGGCTAGAGTCACTCAGCATGGCCTGAATTCAAACTTGTGAATCCAGGGGTGGTAGTCTACTTCTTTACTCACTGAGCTACCCAGGCCCACTCACTCAGTTTAAGTCTAGTCTAAAGTCTCATCAATTTAGCCAGGCATACACCTAATTTATCTATCAACTCTATATTTCTCAGAAACATTTCTCATATTCTATCACTCTATTCTATAGCAATAAAATGAATGGCATCTACGCTAACATTATTCTATTTCTTTCCCTATTCATATCCCAAGGTTTCCAGAGCCGGCCAGATCCAGCTCCGTTCCTGCTTGGTGTCGGACTCCACTGCTGCATTTCGCTGAGTGATGACAAACTACAGCAGGTGCTAGTCAGACAACACGTCAGTTTTTTATGACAGACTTCTGAGGATAAACTGATGCCAACTCCAACTGTAAGACATTGGATACTTCATATGCCACTGCCTGAACCTTGGATTTAGGATGGAACCCACCGAAATGACCTGTGCCGGTTGGACTGTGATGCACCTCATTGATCTCTGCCTGCTTCACCTTTATTATTGATGGACTACACTCTTAAAATAGAATATACACACTATCAATTAATTGCCAACAAAAGTCTTCATCAGCAAACTTAGAAAGGACAATTGCATCTATGTGAACTTCTGCAGTTAATCCAGAATGGACTTCAAAGACATTAGTCATAAATCTTACAAGTTCATACAAAATCTTTGTTTAAACACTGGCCCTTAACACTTACTTAGTTTACACATTTTACACCATGACTTACACTGCACATAATTAACTAATATTGGCATTATATTCATGCTGTTTAGCCAGAGGGGAACTGGCCCTCACAGTGAGCCTGGTTTCTTCCAAGGTTATTTTTCTCCATTAACCAACATCTTATGGAGTATTGTGTTCCTTGCCATAGTCGCCTTTGGCTTGCTCACTGGGGTTCTAAAAACAATTATTTTTTAACAATTTCATTATTTATTTTTATACACAATTTACAATTACACAAAGATAACTTTTAAGACTTTATAGATATTACAGTTTCATATTCCGTTAAAGCATGATTTTCTGTAAAGCTGCTTTGAAACCATGTGTGTTGTGAAAAGTGCTATACAAATAAAATTTCTTGACTCTGACCGTAGGGCCAGGTTGAGGAAGTAGAATTAACGTGTAGGCGTCTAAAGAGTGTACACCTCTGGCTAGGCTCACAATAAGACTGGGCTGGAGAGCGAGAAGTGGTGCATAGTTAATAAGCTTCGTTTCGACAGTGGTGGATGAAGCAAAACTGATGTGAGTAATGCTTCACCAACCCTGTCTTTAAAACGCAGAGTGCACCTCTTCTCGGGGAGCCGGCTTCAAATCTCAATGTGTGCACACACTGGCATCCTTGCATGCCCAGGATCAGAGCGGGGAGGGTTCGGCCAAATTAGATGCGATGTCGGACCCGCTCCTCTGACCCCCGCCACGATTTAGATGTGCCGCTGGGGGAGAACAGCGTGCATCGCAGCCGACGGGCTAGAGGCTGGGACACTTGGTTTAAAATCATTACTAAATGAATCATTTAAGAAGTAAACAAATGCCTTTTTTACATTATAAAAAGAGGTTTTGATGATTTTGCATCAGGAAGTGTGTCAGAGCTCATTTCATGACCACTGGTGGGAAAAACAATGGTAAAGAAAATGACAGAAATTTAAGGCAATCTTTTTTTAAGTGGTAAACAAGTTAAAGTTGACTTAATGTTTGAAATGCTGAATATGATAATTTGTGATGTAAATGTCTTAAAGAAAATATAAAAAAATATTAATTTTAAATAATTTGTAGATATTTTCTATGGAATAATTACTCCTCTGTCCCAATTTAACACTGCCTTAAAAAAATCTGGTATTTGGTCAAAAGAGTGGCTTTAAAGGTAGGAGACATCCTAAGCATTCTATACAAGTATAATGCCATAACATATTGATCATAATTTAAATAATTCAAGGTTTGAGTTATGAAAAATTATTTTAGTTTATTTTCTGTTTTCATTTAGTTTTCTACACGCAAATGCGCCATGCACTGTCAGCAAGCTTAAACATTCCAAAAAGCAAAATATATTAAACTCAATTGTTTGTTTTTGTCTTCATGACAGCTTCTTCCCCCAAGCAATCAGACTCTTGAACTCTTGATCGATCGATCGATCATGATACATAGATCAGCACCGTACTTTATTAGCCTCAGACTGGACTCTGACTTCTCTTAATAACACACTGGCAACTGACTATCAACCGACAGCTGAATGTCAACACAACTCTTCATATTTATTTCCACTGATTAACAGTGTTGCACTTGTGAATATGGTTAAGTGACATTAAAGTGTTTTGATTTTGATTTGGACGACTTTTGGAACATCCTGTCCCATTTGTAGGATGTGTATCTTTAATTTACTTCTGTCCTCTGATCTAACATCTGTCGTCTTCAGTAACCTTCAGTCATTCAAATGCTCCTGAACAGATGATTAAAGTTTTTTGGTGGATATGAGTCTAGTAAATCGAATTTCTCGGTTATATTTTAGAGTTTGTGTGTTTAAGTCCCAGTTTCATGTTTAGTCCGCGACACCTGGCCTAGCACCACATGGACACGTCTAACCAACAGCCTAACCAGCCAGGCACAAGTGCATGAGATCTTCACATAGGCTTACACCCAAAAACTCTTTCATATTATATATTTATATAAAGTATACTATATATACACAGTATAATATTTTTGCCACATTTAAATAAAACAATTCATGTTTTTTAACTGTAGATTCTAAATTCTTACGATTAAATTACCCATGACAGTTTTAATCTGAGGTCTCTAAAATCAAATCAATCAAATCAAATCACTTTATTGTCACACTACTGTGTACACGAGTGCAACAGCAGGTGAAATTCTTGTGTGCAGTTCCGAGCAACATTGCAGTAATGACAGTGACAAGACATAAACCACTTTACAATAACAACATATTTACACAAAACAATTTACATAACAAATGTACACATACTTACACAACAATTTACATAACAAATGTACACAATACACACAATGTAGAATACACATACACTAGATAAGGGTATAAATATATATATACACTAACTGAATTGGGAGCGAGAATATATTGACAGAATGAGGATTAATAAAGTGCAGTGCTGATTGTAGATCGTGAGAGATCATGTGTTCAAAAGTCTTATTGCTTGTGGGAAGAAGCTGTCATGTAGTCGGGTGGTGCGGGTCCTGATGCTGCGATACCGCCTGCCTGATGGAAGCAGTGAGAGCAGCCCATGACTCGGGTGGCTGGAGTCTCTGATGATCCTCCGAGCTTTATTCACACACCGTCTGTTATATATATCCTGGAGGGAGGGAAGCTCACCTCCGATGATGTTTCTGGCCGTTCGCACCACCCTTTGCAGGTCTTTGCGGTTGTGGGCGGTGCTATTGCCGTACCAGGCGGTGATGCAGCCAGTCAGGATGCTCTCTACGGTGCTGGTGTAGAACCGTGTGAGGATGTGGTGGTTCATTCCAAACTTCCTCAGCCGTCTCAGGAAGAAGAGGCGCTGGTGAGCCTTCTTCGCAACGGCCTCAGTGTGGACGGACCATGTGAGTTCCTCAGTAATGTGGACACCGAGGAACTTGAAGCTGCTGACTCTCTCCACCGGTGCTCCATTAATGGTAATGGGGCTGTGTTCTCTGTCTTTCTTCCTGAAGTCCACCACAAGCTCCTTGGTTTTACTGACGTTGAGGGAGAGGTTGTGCTCCTGACACCAGCGTGTCAGAGTGTGCACCTCCTCTCTGTAGGCTGTTTCATCATTGTCAGTGATCAGACCTACCACCGTCGTATCGTCAGCAAACTTAATGATGGCATTGGAGCTATGTGTCGCCACACAGTCATGTGTGTATAGGGAATACAGGAGTGCGCTGAGAACACAGTCCTGTGGTGCTCCAGTGTTGAGGGTCAGTGATGAGGAGATGTTGCTGCCCATTCTAACCACCTGACGTCTGCCTGACAGGAAATCCAGGATCCAGCTGCACAGCGAGCTGTTTAAGCCCAGAGCCCGGAGTTTCACATCAAGCTTGGAGGGCACTATGGTGTTGAATGCTGAGCTGTAGTCTACAAACAGCATTCTCACATATGTGTTCCTTTTTTCCAGGTGGGAGAGAGCAGTGTGTATTGTAGATGCAATGGCATCATCAGTGGAGCGGTTGTTGCGGTAGGCAAACTGCAATGGGTCCAGAGAGGTGGGCAGAACAGAGCAGATGTGATCTCTGATCAACCTCTCAAAGCATTTGCGGATGATGGGGGTGAGGGCAACAGGACGCCAGTCATTTAAGCAGGTGATTTTTGATTGCTTCGGTACAGGCACAATGGTTGATGTTTTGAAGCATGTGGGGACTACAGACAGGGATAGGGACAAGTTGAAAATGTCCGTAAAAACACCAGCCAGTTGGTTCACGCATGCTCTGATGACGTGGCCCGGAATGCCGTCTGGACCCGCGGCTTTGCGAATGTTCACCCGTCGAAAGGATCGGGTTACATCCGCAACAGAGACGGAGAGTGAACCAGCCTCTGTAGTATCGGCCGCGAGTGCTCTCTCCGCGAGGGCAGTGTTGTTGTTGTCCTCGAAACGAGCATAAAATGTATTAAGCTCGTCCGGGAGAGAGGCAACGGTGTTCATGGCGGAGTTTTTATTCTGTTTATAGTCCGTGATGATGTTAATTCCCTGCCACATACTTCTGGAGTCAGTGGTGTTGAACTGTTCTTCAATTTTGTGCCTGTACTGGCGTTTGGCTGCACGGATGGAGTTACGGAGGGCATAACTGGCTTGTTTACGCTCCTCCGCGTTCCCGGAATTAAAAGCGGTGGTCCGCGCAGTAAGTGCCGCGCGAACATCGCCGTTAACCCAGGGTTTCTGGTTGGGGTAGATCCGTATATTTTTTGTCGGAACAACGTCCTCTACGCACTTCCTGATGAAACACGTTACGCTATCAGCGTAAACCTCGATGTCGTCATCGGAGGCAGACCGGAACATCTCCCAGTCCGCGTGATCAAAACAGTCCTGTAGCGCAGTCTGATTGGTCCGACCAGCACTGGATCATTCTAATGGTGGGTGATTCCCATTTCAGTTTTTGCCTGTAAGCGGGCAGAAGCAGAACGGAGGAGTGGTCGGATTTGCCAAATGGTGGGCGGGGGAGGGATTTGTAGCCATCCCGGAAAGGAGAATAGCAATGATCCAAAACCCGGTCCCCTAATGTGTTAAAGCTGATGTGTTGGTGGTATTTTGGTGCTATTGTTTTAAAGTTGGCTTTGTTGAAGTCCCCGGCAACAATGAACGCGGCCTCAGGGTGCGCGGTTTCCTGCTCACTTATACTGCCATACAGTTCCCTAAGTGCCCAGTCTGTGTCGGCTTGTGGGGGGATGTACACAGCAGTGATAATGACCGCTGTGAATTCCCTCGGTAGCCAGAATGGTCGACACAGAAGCATGAGAAATTCCAGATCAGGAGAGCAGAAAGACCTGATAAAATGTACATTCCTCTGATCACACCATGATTTGTTGATCATAAAACATACACCTCCACCTCTGCTTTTACCTGAGAGGTCTTTCGCTCTGTCCGCTCGGTGCACGGAGAAACCCGTGGGTTCGATGGCCGAGTCTGGAATCTCCGCGGACATCCAGGTTTCCGTAAGACAGATAACACAGCAATCTCTCGTCTCTCGTTGGAAAGAGATCCGCGCTCTCAGCTCGCAGAGCTTGTTGTCCAGAGACTGAACATTTGCCAGTAGTATACTGGGTAGCGGAGGGCGATTTGCGCGACGTCTTAATCTGATGAGACCGCCGGCTCTTATTCCCCTTTTCCGTCTGCGTTTCCGTGGCCGGGCAGCCCAAACAAAGGGCTCCGCTGGCGTGTTTGTAAACCGCGGGTCGGCGTTGAGGAATGTGAAGTCCGGTTTTCGGTGTGTGATTGCCGAACCAATGTCCAAAAGCGTTTGTCTGTCGTACACAATAAGGCAGACAACATCCAAGACAAAAAAACAAAAACTGTAAACAAAACAAACAATAAACTGCAGTGTTTTGACGGAGCCCGCGACGCAGCAGCCATACTCGGCGCCATCTTGGGTATTAATAAATTATAAATTAATAAAACTGTGCTTGACTGGTTTATGTCCTATCTCTCAGGTAATAAATCCTTTCCTCTCCCCCCACCTTGACCCCATTCTTTCCCACCTTCTCCAAGCCATCTCTCCATCCATCCTACCTGCACATAATTAACATAGCTATAACAAGCATTTTTCCACTACATTTAAGCAGTCTTGAGTAACCCCGCTGCTTAAAAAACCTGCACTTAAGTGGAACACTACAGATCATTCTCTCTCATCACATTCATGGCAAAAACACTTGAAAGGGAAGTATTCAATCAGATCTCTGCCTATCTCTTGCAGAACAAGCTGCTGGATGACAATCAGTCAGACTTCAAATGTGGACATTCCACCAAGACTGCCCAGCTGTCGGTCACTGAGTCGCTGAGACAGGCGAGAGCTGGATCCAGATCATCCGTCCTTATTCTAGTGGATATTTCTGCAGCCTCTGACACATTCAATCATCAGATCCTACTTTCCAAACTTTCTACATCACAGAAACTGTGCTTGACTGGTTTATGTCCTATCTCTCAGGTAGGTTCTTCAAGGTAGCCTGGTGAGGGGAGGCATCCAAGTCACATCACCTACTTACTGGAGTACCTCAGGGCTCAATGCTTGGGCCATTTATCTTCTCTATATACACAACATCACTGGGACCCATCATTCAAGCACATGGGTTCTCTAACCACTGCTATGCTGATGACACAGCTCTACTCATCTTTCAAGCCCCATGAAACTTGGGGTTCAGTGTCATGCCCAAGGACACTTCGGCATGTGGAGTCATGTGGGCCGGGAATTGAACCACCAACCCTACAATTAGTGGTTAACCCGCTCTACCACAGCCGGCCCTAAAAAGAGAAGTACCAAAGAAAGCGCATGTTACACCAATCCTTGTCTCTCTTCACAGGCTGCCAGTTGATGCATGTATCAAATTCAAGGCTCTGATGCTGGCATACAGAACAGTCACTAGGTCTGCTCCAGTGTACCTAAAAAAGTGTACCAATTCTGCAGAGCTACGTTCCCACCAGAAGCCTGCAGTTGGCTATTGAGCGCTGCCTTGTTATGCCAACACAAACAGGCACCAAAACACTTTCCCGGACTTTCAGCTTTACTGTACCACATTGGTGAAATGACCTTCCCAACTCCATCCGTGAAGCACACTCACTCTCTGTCTTCAAAAAATGGCTAAAAACACATCTTTTCCATGAGCACTTAATCATTCACTCATAAAAAAATGACGAGTAATTTTTCCAACAGCTGTTTACAGACAGATTGTTTCACTTTTAATTGACTATATCACATTTCCACTGGGTCCGAAGTTTACATACACTAAGTTAATTGTGCCTTTACGCAGCTTGGAAAATTCCAGATAATGATGTCAATCCTTTAGACAATTGGCCAGTTAGCTTCTGATAGGAGGTGTACTGAATTGGATGCATACCTGTGGATGTATTTTAAGGCTTACCTTCAAACTCAGTGCCTCTTAGCATGACATGGGAAAATCAGCCAAGACCTCAGAAAAAAAAATTGTGGACCTCCACAAATCTGGTTCATCATTAGGGGCAATTTCCAAATGCCTGAAGGTACCACATTCATTTGTACAAACAATAGTACGCAAGTATAAACACCAGCCACCATACCGCTCAGAAAGGAGATGCATTCTGTGTCCTAGAGATGAACATAGTTTGATGCGAATCGTGCAAATCACTCCCAGAACAACAGCAATGTTTCCTCCAGCATCTTCACAAGGTGCACATAAACAAGTATCCATATCCACAGTAAAACAAGTCATATATATCAAAATAACCTGAAAGGTTGCTCAGCAAGGAAGAAGCCACTGCTCCAAAACCGCTATAAAAAAGCCAGATTACAGTTTGCAAATGCACATGGGACAAAGTTCTTACTTTTTGGAGAAATGTCTTCTGGTCTGATGAAACAAAAATGGAACTGTTTGGCCATAATGACCATTGTTATGTTTGGAGGAAAAAGGGTAAGGCTGGCAAGCCTAAGAACACCATCCCAACCGTGAAGCATGGGGGTGGCAGCATCATGTTGTGAGGGTGTGTTGCTGCAGGAGGGACTGGTGCACTTCACAAAATAGATGGCATCATGATGAAGGAAATGTATGTGGATATATTGAAGCAACATCTCAAGACATCAGCCAGGAAGTTAAAGCTTGGTCGCAAATGGCTCTTCCAAATGGACAATGACCACAAGCAAAAGTTGTGGAAAAATGGCTTGAGGGCAATAAAGTCAAGGTATTGGAGTGGCCATCACAAAGCCCTGACCTCAATCTGATAGAACATTTTAGGGCAGAACTGAAAAAGCATGTGCAAGCAAGGAGGCCTACAAACCTGACTCAGTTGCACCAGTTCTGTCTGGAGGAATGGGCCAAAATTCCAGCAACTTATTTTGAGAATCTTGTGGAAGGCTTTCCAAAATGTTTGACCCAAATTAAAAATGAAAAGGTAATACTACCAAATACTAACAAAGTGTATGCAAACTTCTGACCAACTGGGAATGTGATGAATGAAATAAAAGCTGAAATAAATTATTCTATCTACTATTTTTCTGACATTTCACATTCTTAAAATAAAGTAGTGATCCTAAGTGTATGTAAACTTCTGACTTCAACTGTATTTATACAGTACATGTATGTGTTTTTTTTACCAAAAATATTGGCACCCTTGGTAAATATGAGCAAAGAAGGCTGTGAAAAATATGGCTTTGTTTATCCTTTTGATCATTCGATCAAAAAAACTATGTAAAATAATTGAAAATGGGGAAAAAAAAATCTCAGAATTATATAAATATTTTTCGCCAAAGCACATTTGCTACAATTATTGTCACTCTGACATATATTCCCATTCATATTTTACTTTTCTTTTTTTTTTTTTTGTACACCTGGGTGACAAGGCACATGAAACTATTCAGCTATGACTTCCTGATTCACATGGGTATAAATATGATATAGCAGACAGGCCAAATTATTTTAGTCATCCATCACAATGGGTCAAAAATGGACCAAAGAATCAAGTTATGATGTGCAGCAAAAGGATGCTGAGCTTCACAAAATGGGAAGTGGCTATAAGAAAATAGCTAAAGCATTGAAAAATACACATTTCCACCATCATGGCAATAATTAAAAAGTGTCATCGGTCTGAAAGAGGATGTGTGTCTATATTGTCTCCACGCATGGTGAGGAGGATGGTTCGAGTGGCCAAAAATTCTCCAAGGATCACAGCTGAAGAATTGCATGAATTAGTTGGGTCTTGGGATTAGAAAGTCTCCAAAACTACAATCAGACATCACCTATATCAAGTTGTTTGGGAGGGTTTCAAGAAAAAAGCCTCTGCTCTCATCCAACAACAAACAAAGCATCTTCAGTTTGCCAGACATCATGGAACTTCAAATGGGACCAAGCTCTGTGGTCAATTGAAACAAAAACAGAGCTTTTTGGCAGTAAACACCAGAGATGAGTTTGCGTACACAGAGGGGTAGCCATATGGAAAAATAACTCATGCCCACGGTTAAATATGGTGGTGGATCTTTAATGTTGTGGGGCTGTTTTTATGCCATATATTCGTATATATGACATCATCGACTCTATCAAATACTGATCAAAAATCAAAACCTGATTGCCTCTGTCAGAAAGCTTAAAATGGGCTGTGGTTGGATCATCCAGCAGGACAATGATCCAAAACACACATAAAAATCAACACAAAAATAGTTAATTGACCACAAAATCAAGACTGTGGCACAGCCATCACAGTCCCCTGGCCTGAATCTCATAGAAAATCTGTGGGGTGAACTGAAGAGGAAAGTCCACCAGCGTGAACCTTTGAATTTAAATGATCAGGAGAGATTCTGTATGGAGGAATGGTCTCAGATCCCTTGCCATGTGTTCTCCAACCTCAATAGGCATAGGAGAAGACTCAGAGCTCAGATCTTGGCAAAGGAAGGTAGCACAAAGTACTTAATACAAGGGTGCCAATAATTGTGTCGCACATATATTTGACAAAACATGTTTTTTTTTTATAAAAATCAGCTGATCACAAAGTATAGTCAGGACATTAGTGATGAAAAAAACAGCACATCTTAATCACCTCGAGTAATCATTCTAAATTGCTAATTTGGTACTAGAAAGTCACTTGCCATTACATCAAACACAGTGGAAAGCTATTTGGTTTGTTAAATGCAGCTTAACATTGTCTTTGTGTTTGTTTTTGAGTTACCACAGTCTGGCATGTCTTAAATATTAGGTCAAAAATGGCAAAAAAAAGAAACGGCTTTCTCTAGAAACTTGTCAGTCAATCACTATTTTGAGGAATATAGGCTATGCAATGCTTGAAATTGCCAAAAGAAAATTAAGATGTCATACAAAGGTGTACACTACAGTCTTCAAAGACAAAGGACAACTGGCTCTAACGAGGACAGAAAGAGATGTGGAAGGCCAGATGTACAACTAAACAAGAGGATAAGTACATCAGAGTCTCTAGTTTGAGAAATAGATGCCTCACATGTCCTCAGCTGACAGCTTCATTGAATTCTACTCGCTCAACATCAGTTTCATGTACTACAGTAAACAGAAGACTCAGGGGTGCCGGCCTTATGGGAAGAACTGCAAAGAAAAAGCCACTTTTGAAACAGAATATCAAAAAGAAAAGGTTTGAGTGGGCAAAGATACAGACATTGGACAACAGATAATTGGAAAAGAGTGTTATGGATCTTAACCCCATTAAGATTTTGTGGGATCAGCTAGACTGTAAGGTGCGTGAGAAGTGCCCAACAAGACAGCCACATCTATGGCGAGTGCTACAAGTGCAAGTGTGGGGTGAAATGTCACTTGAATATCTGGACAAACTTGACAGCTAGAATGGCACGGATCTGCAAAGCTGTCATTTCTGCATATGGAGGATTTTTTGATGAGAACTCTTTGAAGCAGTTTAAGTTTTCAAATTGTAATAGTAATTTTTCACGCTATCAATGACCTGACTATACATTGTGATCAGCAGAATGCCACTTTGGTGATTAAAAGTACCTATTTCTTTCCATAAGAGCAAAATCTGTACATTATTCTAAACATTTGGCCACCAGTCTATATTTATTCTTGTTGCACTCTAATCTGTCTTGGATACTTCAATTCTGATGCTAGTAAAACTTTGTAATGCAGCACTATTCATACCACTGTCTCCTTAAGACGAATCGCTTGTGATGTATTATTCCTCTTTTGTAAGTTGCTAAAAGTGTCTGCCAAATGTATAAATGTAATCTGTCAATGTCATTATGTAGCTTAACAGCCCTAGCCTTCATTCACTTCATTATATGGAAAAGAGAGGCCAAGTTATTCTTCAACATCTCTCCATTGTGTTCCATGCAAGACTGAACATCATACTGGTTTAGAACAACATGATGGTTTGTGAGTTCATTTTTTGTGTGAACAATTTATTTATGTTTTCACACAAATACAGTGTGTGAATAGAGCTTAACTTGTATTTTACCATATTTTAACTTAAATTAAGGGTGTTAGGAGTTTGCCTGAGGTCATCTGGTCATACCTGTGCTTCTTCTTGATATCTGTAAAAATCTGAATGTGCGCTGCTCCGATGCGTCTGCGGTAGCGCAGCAACTCGCCAGCGCAAGCATTTAATAGGCCTTCATCTGCAACGTGTGAAAACACAAACCCCTCTGCACGGATAAAATCCAGCCCTATAAAGTGGAGATATAAACAAATTTTTTTTAATGTGCTAATGTAAAATTCAGCCCTATGAAGGTGGAGGTGCAAACTAGAGGTCTACGCGGGACTGTTTTTTCCATCCCGCTCCCACAAGTTTCTATCACGCGCCCAAACGCTCCCGCTGAAATCAACTCCATGTTCACCCACAGCTTTTCCACTTATAGCAAAAGCCATACAAATAGACAACAATTCTAAACAAAGAACATTTTATTTGTTCTGTTATTGCTATTATCAGATGACATGTGAAAATTACGCCAATTTGACTCGCCTGAAGTTGGTTTCTTAATACTTAATTGACCATTTTCTAGTTCGATATTCGCATGCTTTGATTCACAGTGTGCGCATTGCTCTGCCATTCTATTAAAGCCCCGTTGACTACCTGGCTGCTTACTCTAAATATTGGATAATTTAAAGCTGTGTGCATATTTATTTTACGTTTTATAAAAAAAAAAAAAAAAAATATATATATATATATATATATATATATATATATATATATATATATATATATATATATATATATATATATATATATAATATTTTTTTTTTTTTTTTTTTTTTTTTTTTTATAAAACGTAAAATAAATATTATATATATATATATATATATATATATATATATATATATATATATATATATATATATATATATATATATACACACACACACATACACACACACACTCACCTAAAGGATTATTAGCGACACCTGTTCAATTTCTCATTAATGCAATTATCTAATCAACCAATCACATGGCAGTTGCTTCAATGCATTTAGGGGTGTGGTCCTGGTCAAGACAATCTCCTGAACTCCAAACTGAATGTCAGAATGGGAAAGAAAGGTGATTTAAGCAATTTTGAGCGTGGCATGGTTGTTGGTGCCAGACGGGCCGGTCTGAGTATTTCACAATCTGCTCAGTTACTGGGATTTTCATGCACAACCATTTCTAGGGTTTACAAAGAATGGTGTGAAAAGGGAAAAACATCCAGTATGCGGCAGTCCTGTGGGCGAAAATGCCTTGTTGATGCTAGATGTCAGAGGAGAATGGGCCGACTGATTCAAGCTGATAGAAGAGCAACTTTGACTGAAATAACCACTCGTTACAACCAAGGTATGCAGCAAAGCATTTGTGAAGCCACAACACGCACAACCTTGAGGTGGATGGACTACAACAGCAGAAGACCCCACCGGGTACCGCTCATCTCCACTACAAATAGGAAAAAGAGTCTACAATTTGCAAGAGCTCACCAAAATTGGACAGTTGAAGACTGGAAAAATGTTGTCTGGTCTGATGAGTCTCGATTTGAGACATTCAGATGGTAGAGTCCGAATTTGGCGTAAACAGAATGAGAACATGGATCCATCATGCCTTGTTACCACTGTGCAGGCTGGTGGTGGTGGTGTAATGGTGTGGGGGATGTTTTCTTGGCACACTTTAGGCCCCTTAGTGCCAATTGGGCATCGTTTAAATGCCACGGCCTACCTGAGCATTGTTTCTGACCATGTCCATCCCTTTATGGCCACCATGTACCCATCCTCTGATGGCTACTTCCAGCAGGATAATGCACCATGTCACAAAGCTCGAATCATTTCAAATTGGTTTCTTGAACATGACAATGAGTTCACTGTACTAAAATGGCCCCCACAGTCACCAGATCTCAACCCAATAGAGCATCTTTGGGATGTGGTGGAACAGGAGCTTTGCGCCCTGGATGTGCATCCCACAAATCTCCATCAACTGCAAGATGCTATCCTATCAATATGGGCCAACATTTCTAAAGAATGCTTTCAGCACCTTGTTGAATCAATGCCACGTAGAATTAAGGCAGTTCTGAAGGCGAAAGGGGGTCAAACACAGTATTAGTATGGTGTTCCTAATAATCCTTTAGGTGAGTGTATCCATTATATATTTTTTGGCATTCTCTAATTAATACAATAAATAAGAGATGAACATCGGATTTCCTGGATGGCCCGCTCCTGTCCATCACATCTCATGACAGTACCATCCGTTCCCGCCTTCAACTAGGAAATTTAATCCCGCACCACAAGAAATGCTTTTGAACTTTTCAACTAGAATTTTCTTCTAATTTCCATTTATAAAATATCACCTGATGGCAAATATTTGCATTATTTAACATGAGTCTGCCTCTCTTGATGGCGTGTACAGTCATGTTAATACCTGAGGCCAGGGCAACGGCCAGCGCTGATTGGTTCGCAGCAGACAGAATCTGTACACCAAGCGGCCAAGATGGATAAAGTCCCCTGACTGCAGCACACACAGCTGTCATAGAGGCACACACCTCTGGACCCACCTCAAGTGTGTATGGAACATCATGCATGTTTTCAATGATCACTCCATCCTGTTATAGACAGTATAATCTGAAATTAGCCAGAAACACAACTAAAAAAAGCAAACAAACAAACCTTGAATTAACCTGATGATAACGTTGACCTAAAAGCCTATGTGATGTCATTTCGTTCACTGTTCCATTTACCACCGGGCGATTGGGCCGGTGCCCTGGGGCCTCCGACCTGTAGGGGGCCTCCCAAGACCCACTAATGTGTGGCCTCATCCTTTTTTTTTTTCTTTTTTTTTTAAAATTAAATTAATTAATTAATTAATGTGTGTTTGTATGTGTGTTAAAAATAATTTATTTGCACACAAAAAAAGTATCATGATCAGTTTTTTGGCTGTGTCGGCTGTGTCTGATGATGACAATGAGTCAGGCAAGACCGGCGGTAGAAGATGGTGTGAAAAAAAGAGAATTGAGGACATCGAAAAAACAACGGATCGATGCAAATAAAGAGCCTGGTGGTGCCTGCGGTGATGCTAGCGAAGAGGATTTTAGCGCAACATCCAGCCTTGCTATTTCAGATGAACCTGAGCATCAGCACCAGCACGACAAGACAGAGAACCTCAGCCCGGCTGGAGTGACAGACACCTGTTCAAGTGCCCCCCCACCACCACAGTCTCCGACTCCACTTGAGACCGAAACCGAACCGGGCGCTTCGGAAGCTGCTGAAGGCAGCAGAGACCTGGCGGTGACGGATAGGTTAACGTACATTACCAGTTTGATAGCCTCAAAATGTAAGTCTGAAGGGGAGCACTCATTTTCCCACATGGCGAGAATGAAAAATTAACTGAGAACAAGGATGAGTCAACAACGCTTGAACTCTCTGGCAATTCTGGCAATATTGTCGGATCTCGTCAGAGACCTGAACTTTACTGAAGTCGTGGAGGAGTTTTCAAGGAGAAAGGCCAGAAAAAAGACTGTCGCATAAGGTCCCAGGCAGTAAAGAGTCCCTCGTTAAACTGGTGAATTTCCACTTTAACTGCCAGTAAGGAGGGTGGCCAGGAGGGGAGGTGATGCAGCTGTACCCAACCTATTAGATCGTTGATCATCTGTTTCTCCGAGAAGGGGAGAGACAGTGAGAGAGAGAAAAAGAGGTGCTCAACAATCAGCTGTTTTTTCTTGTGGTCACTGTGGGAAGCACTATGCGATTTTGACAGAGTGTACAGACATGAATATAGTTATTCTTAGTTATGTTATTAGGCTGTATTTTCATAGATTTTAATCTGCTTTATTGCAATAAATTCTGTTGATTTTGTTCTGTGATAGTATCCATTTTGTCTTTTGTTTTATAGATATCTATAGATCTCCTTTGCTGTCACAGTTAATGTTACAAGAAATGGAGTTGGAGAAAGTGGTTTTGTTTTAAACTAACGAAAAACCCACAGCTTCCTTTTACTGTTTCTAAAAATTAAGATGCTGTGGGAGTTTGGGCCACGAGTTCTAGGAGGGGCCTTCCAAGATTTTGTGCTCAGGGGCCTCTGCTTTCGAAATCCGTGCCTGCACTGTTCCATTAGTTCATGTTTTATAAAACGATTGCTAGCCATGACCTTGTAGGCACCCGTACTGACACTCAATCTATTAAAAAAAAAAACTCTAAATCGTCAAATTATAAACTTCGTCATTACTTCAACGTGCAAGAAAACTACAATAATTCTACACGACGCGTGTTTACATTTCGCATTACATTGACCACCTACAAGTCCTGCGTGCTGGTAAATTTCCGCCTCTCGACATGCCTCCTCTGTGATCTCTGTGATAGTTGCGCTGTTCAAGGGGGTTCCTGCAAAATAAAGAAATGAGTTCAGTCTTTCAGTTCAATTTCAGTTTACAAACAAGGCACCAGTGAAACGAATGCCTTACCTGGCAGGGCTCGGACGTGAATCATGCCAATGACGTTTGATTTTAAGCGTCCGAAAAGATTTAAAAACGTCATTTTTCATCCGTCCAACAAAGATATACCAGATTGAGAGTGTTTTTGATGGTCATGTGACTGTTCAAAGGTTACATATTAACATACATATGTATTTCTGACAATGGCAGTTCAATCTATGCGTATTACCAAGATTACATTTATTAGTAAAGCTGCTGGATACAGAAGCAACTTACTTTTTACTTAGAAGAGGGCCCAATTTCAGACCGAACACGTTACTGCCCTAAAAAAAAAAAAAAAAAAAAAAAAAAAACACCGAGACGTGTTTTTAAAAGTTAATGTTTACCTGGCATAGCGTCTAAAAAACGCGGCGCTCCTGTGCGAGACGCTGACAAAACAGCTGGACACAGCGTAACAGTAACAGACGCGTCCGTTTAGCGCATGATTACACCGAAAAACAATGGAAAATAGTGTAGACTGACACAAAAACCTTTTTAATGTGAACGGTCCTAATGAGACTGGCCCATTACAACAACCACACCAAATTAAATGCGCTACATCGACGTTTCCCACACTTGACATCTCAAACGATCAAACATACACTACTAAAACATCACGTTCCAAGTATCACCAAAAAAATAGCTTAATGAAATGCTTATATTTAACGCGAACACTGAGATTGTTTACTTCTCGAGGCGACTAGCCATGTGCTCAGCACTTCCGGAATCTCAGTACCGCCCCTACGTGACGTCAACACCACACGCCTCCTTTTGCCGGCAAAATGTCTCATGTTTATACTCTCTTTAATTGATCGTTACATGTTTGCTTTATGTCGTGGGTATTTCGCGCGGTCGCTCCGAACCAGTGGCATTGATCCCAGTGGTTTGCTGTCGTTAAATTGGAGCGGAGATTAGGACCCTCGTTGACGGCCCCTTTTAGCCACTGCAGGCGGTTTTTAAGACAAGGCGCAAAATTACTGGCGCCAGCTCAGAGCGAGCTGACTGCGGAACACAACACATCAGAGCCATATGCCGCCTACGTACACACAATTAGATCAGTTTTACTTGATAATGCCTGTGTAACACCATCCTATCTCTTGCATCCGATAAGTAATTTGCAGAGAGCATCATATTAAGGTAAGTGCATTGCAGAATCTTGGTATCATTGTTAAAGATCTGTAAAAGTAACTTTAAACTTATAGGGTTGTTTAAAAGGGTTTGTGGGAGCATATTTTGGAATATTGGATTTTGCTTCTGTTACGAGAGCGGATTCGATATAATGAGGAGTAGTGATCAGCTCGGCCATTTTCTGCCTCCCATGGGTAGAGCAATAAAACTTCTAGTTTTATTAAACTACGAGAAATATCGCCATAGCATGGCTTCGTTTTTCACATGTAAACTGTATAGTGCATGTATACGTGCTCTTGAAGTAATAGGTTGCGTTTTTCGCTTAGTTTTGACCTGTTGAACATTGTATCCAACTCCACTTCCCCGCGCCCAAAGCGCTTTGTGAAGACTCGCGTGAGGGGGGTTGGGAATAAACGCAACAAATTGGACATTTGTCTAAAATAACACTTCTGCCTTTTAGGCTCTCTACACTCAAGAGGGACACACGTGTGGATATCATGCCAAGCAAGAACGCGTAAGTTTCGTTTTCGTGTCTTTTTAAGTGAGTTTTGTCAGTCGATGTGCATGGGAAAAGTTGCAGACTGAGCTGGCCAGTTAGCGACTTGCACAGAGTTTTAGCACAATGTGGAAATGTAACGATATCGTTCTCCGTGCAGGCTACAAACAGAACAGATTAGCAATAGAGATGAAGCTTCTAAAGTCGTTTCAGTGCGCCCCAGGAAGAGGAAAGCAGACGTGGCTATTGTAAGAAACATTACATTTGTATTCTCCCAATGTGGAAGACATCATAGGTGCTGATGTCTGATTGTTTTCTTTCTGAATTCACAGCACTTGCAAGATCCAGATGAGGAGGTCACCGGGATGACTAGAAAGAAACCTTGTGCATCTCAGGTATAGATGAAACTTCGCTGGTATGTGTATAGGCCTGGCCAGACATTCTGTATCAGTGATGCTAAACCAATTCCCTCATATGACTCTGTTTAGCCTTTTCCTGCATACAATAAAGGTGCATAGTAATCGAGAGACTCATGGGTGAAATGCACAGATATGAATTATCCAGTTATACCTGTATGTACGTTTAAATATACACAGTTCACACTAAATAGTTATTTTCTTTTAATGGTCATGGCACAAGTGGTTTGTGTTAATGCCATAATTTTGCATGGTCTTTGTGTCATGGAAGTTCCCTTTCAAAATGGCTTTGAAGGCTGGCCTAGTTGTAGCGGGTGGGGTGATGTATTTGTTTATATCCCTTAGAGAGCTTACCTTTTTTTTGGTCCCTCTTTCTCTCCTCTTGCTCAGGCCTGCTGGAATCCTGACACCGGTTACACAAGCCCATGCAGGCGGATCCCCACACCTGATGAAGTTGAGGAACCGGTTGTTGCTCGCAGCGTGGGATTCACACAGTATTCCTCAGAAGACTTTTTCATAACCCCCACACGCTCTACCCCTCTGCCTGCCCTCTGGTGAGTTATGTATGACTTCAAACTGTACCTGGCCACCATGTAGTTGTAAAATAACTGAATATCTTGTCTTAAGAGAAGTCTTAGACACATTCTTGGTGACTGAATTTGTGGTATCTTCTTTTGAACTGCATGGATCAAAATGCAAAAGTTGTTATTCTGGAGAATCCAAGTGGGTGGTGGGGTACCAAGGCAACATTTTGGATTAAGATTATATTAATGAACTTTTTTACAACTTCACATAAACTAACTTACAGTAGTATAATGTTGTACATTTTTCATGTATTTTCCATAGCTGGGCGAGCAAAGATGATGTGTGGAACAACTTGCTTAGAAAGGACAAGCTGTACCTGCGAGATACACAAGTTATGAAGAGACATCCAAATCTTCAACCCAAAATGAGAGAAATTCTACTGGATTGGCTAATGGAGGTTTGTTATCGTTGTTTAACTGTTCACACATTATAATCTTATCTCATTAAAGAGGGGTAGGGATGCTATAAGTTTCTTCATCCTCATTCTTGTCTAAACCTCAAATTGTTTACAAAGGCAGTTACCAAAGTTCTGCAGGATGGATGGTTCTACTCCAGGTTGATTACAGTTGGGGGTTAACTCAATTAATTTTCATAGAATGGATGGATAAAGATTGAACAAAATTAGCTTCAAGTGTGGCATGGTTTCATTTATTTTTCATAAGAAGCTGACATTTTGTAATGGTGATTCATTGTTTTACTTGTCTTTTAGGTTTGTGAGGTGTATAAGTTACACAGAGAAACATTTTACTTGGGTCAGGATTACTTTGATCGTTTCATGGCCACACAAGAGAATGTTCTTAAAATGACACTACAGCTTATTGGCATCTCCTGTCTCTTCATCGCTGCCAAAATGGAGGCAAGTTTACTTTGAATTGCCCTAGCGCTTCACTGAACTATGCTAAGGGATTTAATAACATATTAAAGCAATTATACTTTTAAGAACATTGTTTAGATAGAAATGTGTTGCACTTGCTTCGAGTATTATGTAAACCTGAAATATAATTGTACTGTCTATGATCTTTTCATAGGAAATTTACCCTCCCAAGGTGCACCAGTTTGCTTATGTAACTGATGGAGCCTGCACAGAGGATGACATTCTTAGCATGGAGATTATTATCATGAAGGTAAATTGTCTTCAGATTATCATGAAGCTTCCATGAGGTCTCTACTTGGAGAGATTTGAATAAGCGGGTAATGTGTCTGGATATAATATAAAGTTATGACTAATCTTTACTGCAAGTATTTTTTCATCAGGAGTTAGATTGGAGTTTAAGCCCTTTAACCTCAGTGGCTTGGCTCAACATCTACATGCAGATGGCATATCTGAAGGTGAATACTGAAGTTCTCATGGCCCAGTACCCACAGGCAACATTTGTACAGATTGCAGAGGTGGGGCTATACATATTTTTTTATTATTTTGCTAGTCCTCAGGTTTTTTTTTTCTATGTTCAATTTTAAATTCCATGTTATCTTATGTTTTCTTCATCTTGTGTAGCTCTTGGATCTGTGTATACTGGATGTAAAAAGTCTGGAGTTCTCCTACAGCCTACTTGCAGCATCTGCACTCTACCACTTCTCTTCTTTGGAACTAGTAATGAAAGTGTCAGGTATGATAGAAACACAAACCATATTTCTTACATTTCGTCAGATTGAAATGAAAGTATATGTTCTGTTGGTGTGAATCCCAAAACAATGGCTTAAAGGAGGCTGGGCCGTAATGGTGCACGGCTGATGCTGATCAGTGGGGGAGAGAAAGGGGAGCCGGAGGCACCAGTTCAAGAGTGAGAGATACGCACACGATCGCACAGCATGCGTGTGTGTTCATTTATGTTGTTATGTAAGTTCATTTATATCATACAATTTTACGGTGACCGTTCAGCCGGTTACCGCTTCCTCGCACGTCCTTAATACTGTTACAATGGTGGCGAAATCCGGGAGGAAAGATGCACTGTCGCAGAGTCCTGGAAAGGGGGCAGCCACGCCCGTCTACCTGGGGACGGAGGGGTCGCTTGCGTGCCGCCAGGGGAGGGTCGAGCTGGCATCTGCCAGAGGGCGGAGGCACAGTTGAGGACCGGGCGACAGTGAGTCTGTAAGCCGGCGAGCAAGTGCTCTCTCTCTCTCTCTCTCTCTCTCTCTCTCTCTCTCTCTCTCTCTCTCTCTGTCTGTCTGTCTGTCTGTGTTTCCACTCGCCCTTTTTCTCCCTATGCCTTCCCTCGTCTCCCCCCCCCCAGGTTCACAGGAGGCGGATTGGACCACCGGCTGACAGAATGGCCAGAAGTGCAGTGTCTCCCCTCCAGAGATGGGGTTGGAGTTAGTCAGACTGGTTGTCCCCCGGCCTGAATCAGGCGGGGAAGGAGTTTGATAAGGAGAAGGGTGTGACCAGGCCATATTGGTGCATGGCCAGCACTGAATCAGTGGGAGAGTAAGATAAAGGGGAGCCGGATTAGATCCAAGATGGCGGCGCGGTAGCACGCAGCGGCAGCTCCGGATCCAAAATGGTGCCACTTTTGCGGCACATGGATATTGAGCAACCAGTGTTTTTGTCTACCATCGCCAGGCACTGCTCAAATATGATTCATGCAACAACCAAGCTGCGCGATGACCTGCAGGAGGCGCTACGCAAACTCTGCTTGTTGTGGAGACCAGGCCTCCAGTCCTCTGCATCGCCTGATGCCGGTGGCCGGGGAAGAGGACGTCGCAAGCAGTGTGCGAGGAAGCGGAAGCGCGGCAAGAGGGCGGGGGTCCATGCTAGGCTAAAAACAATCCTTAGCCGGCCGGCTCTCCCGTCTATCCTGCTCTCAAATGTTTGCTCCCTGGGCAATAAACTGACTACATCCGACTCCAGCAGGCTACGCAACGGGAGTTTAGAGACTGCTGAGTCTTTGTTTTCACAGAGACGTGGCCTAGTGACAGGGTTCCAGATGCCGCCATTCAGCTAGACGGGCTCGCCTCGTTTCGTGCCGACAGAAATGCAGCTCTGTGCATTAAGACTCACACTGGTGGCTTGTGTGTTTACATCAACACTGAATGGTGCAAGAACTCTATGCTAGTCTCTAGCTAATGCTCATCACTGGTGGAGCTTGTGACTGGTGAATTCCCATTGTAAATAAAAAGGTCTGCATCTAACACTGTTATTATAACAGTTTACGTTCCCCCCCCCCCCCCCCCCAGCGCTAATACTAAGGAAGCGCTCTGTGAACTGTATGGGGCTTTGAGCGAACCGCAGAATGCTCACCCTTGGTGAATGCGCTTGATCTTGTTTACACAAACATCCCAGGTGCGTACCGGGCGGAGCCCCGCCCCCACCTCGGCTACTCAGACCACATCTGTTATGCTAATTCAAGCATACAGACCGCTTGACAGACGCACAAAACCGCTTCGGAAGCAGGTGAAAACCTGGCCAGCAGGAGCCATCTCTGCTCTTCAGGACTGTTTTGAGTGTACTGACTGGCACATGTTCAGGGAGGCTGCAACATATGGCAACTCTACCAACTTGGAGGAATACACAGCATAAGTGACCAGCTACATCAGCAAGTGCATTTATGATGTCATTTTCTCCAAGACCATCACCACACGCTCCAACCAGAAGCCGTGGATTACTGTGGAGGTGCGCGTGCTGCTGAGCACCCGAGACTCCGCCTTCAGAGCAGGCAACAAGACAGCCCTAAGAATAGCGAGGGCCAAACTGTCCCAGGCCATCAGAGAGGCAAAGCGCGCACACGCCCAGAGAATCCACAGTCACTTCCAGGACAGCGGTGACACGCGGCACATGTGGCAGGGCATCCAGGACATCACCAACTACAGGACAACATCAGGTGCCTGTGACAAAGATGCCTCCCTTCCAGATGCGCTGAACGACTTCTACGCTCTGTTTGCAGAATGACGTGGTGGGGAGGAAGACCACCCCTCCTCCCAACGAACAGGTGCTCTGTCTTACCACGGCTGATGTGAGGAAAACTCTACGTAGAGTCAACCCACAGAAGGCTGCTGGACCAGACAACATTCCTGGCAGAGTGCTCAGAGGATGTGCAGACCAGCTGGCAGATGTTCTTACCGACATCTTCAAAATCTCTCTGAGCAGCGCCGTCGTTCCATCGTGCTTCAAGGCCACCACCATCGTCCCTATGCCAAAGAAGTCTTCAGTGTCCTGCCTCAACGATTACCGTCCTGTCGCACTCACACCCATCATCATGAAGTGCTTCGAGAGGCTCGTCATGAGGCACGTTAAGACCCAGCTGCCCCCTCACTAGACCCACTGCAGTTTGCGTATCGTCCAAACCGTTCAACAGACGATGCCATCGCCACCACCCTCCTCCTGGCCCTCACCCATCTAGATAAAAATGACTCTTATGTCCCTCTGCAACTGGATCCTGGACTTCTTGACTGGGAGACCTCAGTCAGTCCGGATCGGGAACAGCATCACCACCACCACACTGAGCACTGGGGCCCCCCAGGTTAGTCCACTGCTGTTCAGTCTGCTGACTCATGACGGTGCAGCAATGCACAGCTCGAATCACATCAAGTTCGCTGATGACACGACCGTGGTGGGTCTCGTCAGCATACAGAGAGGAGATGCAGCGTCTAATGGACTGGTGTAGAGCCAACAACCTGTCTCTAAATGTCGACAAAACAAAAGAGATGGTTGTTGACTTTAGTCTCCGCTGAACATCGACGGCTACTCTGTGGAGATCATCAAGAGCATCAAATTCCTTGGTGTTCTCCTGGCGGAGAAATTCACCTGGTCCCTCAACACCAGCTCTATTACAAAGAAAGCCAAGCAGCGTCTCTACTTTCTTCAAAGGCTGAGAAAAGCACATCTCCCACCCCCCATCCTCACCACATTCTATAGAGAGACTATTGAGCACATCCTGAGCAGCTGCATCACTGCCTGGTTTGGGACTTGCACCGTTTCGGACCGCAAAGCCCTGCAGAGGATAATGAGGACCGCTGAGAAGATCATCGGGTCTCTCTTCCCTCCATCAAAGACATTTAAAAAAAAAACACTGCATCTGCAAAGCCACCAGCATTGTGGATGACCACACAAACTCTTCACCCTCCTGTCATCTGGCAAGAGGTACCGAAGCATTCGGGCTCTCACGGCCAGACTGTGTAACCACTTCTTCCCCCAAGCCATCAGACTCCTCAATACTCAGGACATGTGTGTGTGTGTCCAACCAGTCTCTGAGTTGCACTTTAATTATTGTCACTTTATAACTGGCTGCTGCCTCAATAACTTCTATTTCCATAGAACACTGTCTTCTAGAATGTTATGTTTACATTTGGCATTTTTAGAAACTGTCATCTTTTGCACTACTGTGTACTGGTCGGCGCTGCACTTTCTCTTACGGTATCTATTGTCCTGTTCATTGTTAGTAATTTATTTGCACACGTTTGCATGTGCACTTTATATAGGTATTTTATTTAGTCTGTGTAGTCTCATGTGGTTCTAGGTTTGTCCTATGTTTTATGTAGCACCATGGTCCTCGAGGAACTTTGTCTCGTTTTGCTGTGTACTGTAATAACTGTATATGGTTGAAACGACAATAAGCACTTGACTTGGAAGCGCCAGTTCAAGAGCGAGTCGCACGTGGCTGTGTTGCATGTGTGTCCTTATGTTTTTGTTTTGAGTTTCTAATTAAACTTTACGTTGACTGTTCAGCTGGTTCCCGCCTCTTCCTTGCCTGTCCTAACACTGTTACATTCACCCAAAAATGATAATTCTCATGATTTACTTGCCTTTTAAGCCATCCCAGATGTGTATGACTTTTTTCCTTCAACAGAACCGAAGTCAGCTCAGTTTGTCCATGCAATGCATGTAAATGAGTGCCATCAGTCTTCTGGCTGTTTCACGGTCCAAAAGGCACACAACACAATTCCAGTCGATCAATTAATGTCTTCAGTAGCAAACCGATAGGCAGGTGTATGGAACAAATCGATAATTTCAACTTTACTGAAGATGTTTTTGATGAAAAACATTGCTTCTGCCCAGCGCTGTATTACTGTTTGAAAGTAACTAACTCTTGAGTGACGTTTGCTCCTTTGTTTTTGTACAATGTGTGCATTTCCAACTTCTCGCGTGAACGCACCTTTGCGGTAATGTCACTACTGCGTCGACTGCTGGCAGAAATATATATATATTATTTTTTTTTTTTTTTTTTTATTTGTGGATTTTTCTATCCTTTTCTCCCCAATTTCGAATTCCCAATGCGCTCCAAGTCCTCGTGGTGGCATAGTGACTCAATCCGGGTGGAGGAGGACAAATCTCCATTGCCTCAGATTCGAACTTGCGACTCCAGGGGTGGTAGTCAGTGCTTTTACTCACTGAGCTACCAGGGCTCCTGGAAGCAAATTTTTTTTTTTTTTTTAAAGATTAACTATTAATCTATTTTAATTATCTATTTTTTTTTTTTTTTACACAAACCTATTGTTTTGCTAAAGAAGACATTGATTGACTGTAGTCGTGTGGATCGTTTATGCTGCCTAACTGTGCCGTTTGGACCGTCAAACAGCCAGCAGCCTGATGGCTCCCATTTACTTGCATTGTATGGAAAAACTGAGCTGAAATCTGCTTCTAAAAAGCTTCTCTTTGTCTCTGCTGAAAAAGGAAATTCATTCACATCTGGGATGACTTAAAAGTATATCATGAGAGGATTTTCATTTTTGGGTGAACTAACCCTTTAAGCTAGTTCTTGAGTGTAATATGGTTGTAAGTAACCTCTTGTTTTGGGGTTCCAGGTCTAAAATGGTGTGATTTGGAGGAATGTGTAAGATGGATGGTTCCTTTCGCCATGTCAATCCGTGAGGCGGGTAGCTCAACCCTCAAGACATTTAAAGGAATAGCAGCAGATGACATGCACAATATCCAGACTCATGTGCCTTACTTGGAATGGCTGGTTTGTAGATTTTTTATTTTTTATTTTTTTTTAAATTTTTAATTTTTTTTTAATTTTTTTTTTATTAGATGTAAAGTTTCTTAAATTTGACTGGAGTGTTTTTTTATAAACATCTGTTGTGCAATTTCAGTCTGATCGTCTTAAATCAATACCAGCCTTGTGCATTAAGGGGGCCTCACACCGAACCCACTGGATGGAGATGGCATGCTAAAATTCAAAAGCATTGTTTTCAAAGAATGCACGCACTGCTGCCACGTTTGGCATCTATTGATGTCAACCAGGGACAAATTTGTGGCTGCTCATAATTATAAGTCAACTGGTAATGAAGGTGGTTGAAAAGGCTGATTACCAATGAATTGGCTTTGTGTGTGTGTTAAACAAAATCTTCATCTTTCCTTACTTGAACAAACATAGAGGCTGAAAGAGTCCAAAATAAATAATATCAGATGTAGTTTATTGTTCAACCAAAAACCCAATTTTAATCATAACAAAATGAAGATTTGGTGCTTAAAGCGAGAATTTTAACTATTGCAAGCCTGAAAAACACCAGGGACTCCTTTACAAAGCAAAGTATTTTTTTCTCCTTTACAATGCAATGTACAAATTATTTACCAAATTAAGCTTTGACTTTATATCCACCAGATGAAGGCTTTTGTATGTATTTGGACATTTCACCAGATGACGTTTAATGAGGAATGACGTTTATTACATTCACAAAATATGAAGTTGGACACCATGTATTTGCCTGTGGGGTTTATTTCCATATTGTCAAATTTTGAACACTTGATTAATCAAAATATGCTTTGAAGCGAGAACAGGGCTGGGTGATAATGATAATATAATCGGATATTGATTGTCTTACAAAGATGCCGATTACGAATAGATGACGATCAACAATATTGGGAAATGGCAAAACCATGGATCTGGGAAGTTGCCAAATATATTAAACCGTGGCCAGTGTGTAAAACTAGCACCCGCCACCCGCAAAATGAGACGAGGCTGAATGCAGTTCGCAAGCTCCTCCAAATGTGTTTCATGCGCGTGTAATTTTGCTCGTCTACCTGCAACCGCCTGGCAACCAGTCCTGTGTAACTCCGAGACATCCTACAAGAAATGCTGTTAGTCACATAGACATACGCTTGAAGAAACACTTTTTTTTTTTTTTTTTTTTTTTTTTTGTATTATATTTTAAAGAACAGATATAAGAAAAGCCGTCAATGCTTGTCTGATTTACTGTTTGTTCAGAGGCGTCCAGTGCGAGCCTGTCATGTGGTACAAGCACATGTAAAGAGTTTTCACTTTCTCTGTTTCATTCGTCTGAAAACTGTTTACAAGAATAAGGCAATCTGTGAGAATGCTGCAAATTTTCTCAAATTTAGGTGCTTTGATTTTAGTTCACTTTATTTCCACGCGGTTAACATGTATTGTGAACGCAGCTCTGCAGGTTCACTAATAGGGTTAGGGTTAGGCTTTGTATTACAGAAACAAAGATGAACGTGATTAAATCAAGGTATGCCTTGAAGCTAAAATTGTTTTTCTTTTCTTTAGGCAGCATTAACTGTTACTGAAACGCAATACAAACACATTTGATAAGAACACACATTTGGCAGCATTGTATTGGGACAACAACTTATTAGGCTTACTTTATTTTTATTATTGTATTTACATTTATAATTGTCTTTAGTTCTTGGTCTGTAGGCTATTCGTAATTTTCCAACTGTTGTCGTTGACTGATTCCTAATGCAAATGGAGCCATTGGAGACGGTAAATGTTTGTATTTGGAGAGGTGATTTAAATAAGATTTTGATCACTTCATTATTTTGCTTTTTTTTGTTTGTTTTTCATGTTTCAATAATAAAATTAGTAAAATTTTACAGCAAAATCAAAAGCAAAAAAATTCACTGACCCTCGGCAGGGGGATTGTCGATG
Source organism: Moxostoma hubbsi (assembly GCA_032164185.1). Classification (NCBI taxonomy): domain Eukaryota; kingdom Metazoa; phylum Chordata; class Actinopteri; order Cypriniformes; family Catostomidae; genus Moxostoma; species Moxostoma hubbsi. The sequence continues at coordinate 25,583,712 of JAVLUX010000002.1, read as the reverse complement.
TAATTGGATATTGAGATATTCAATATACATTATCACTAAATATTTGTACACATCACCCAGCCCTAAGTGAGAACAAAAAAGATTGATGAATATTGTCAACGATGAAAGATTTAGATGCAGCAAATCCCCACAAATTGTTAATTACATTTTATTTCTCTTATGCTGCTGTTACAAGAACTGTAGAATCCTCCAGCGCTGGCCATGGTGTAACAGAGGTCTTAATTAAATAATTCTGCAACTAAAACAAATAGTTCCAAAAAGCAATTTTGGGTACTGATTAATTGGTAAATCTGATATATCCGTCTACCTCTACTTTATGTAAGTTTTGTCTGTGCTGTGATTTTTAGATTCAACATTTTGGACTTCCACCACTATGCACCACACCGACGCATTCAATGTTCGTTACCTGGCCTTTGTCCTACCTGTGACGAGGCCTGTTTGTCGTTCGGTTTGCAACCCACTTAAGATTCAATATCGCGTCAAGCACATTGAGGAGTTGTGCATACATTTTTGCATCTTTACACCATGTCATTATAATTTTCTTTATTACCCCTGACTAAGTTTTCTTGTCTTTCTTTTTTTTTTTTGTTTAGGGAAAGGTGCACTCCTATCAGCTAGTGGACATTGAGAGCAGTCAGAGGTCTCCAGATCCATCTGGAGTGCTCACTCCACCACCCAGCAGTGAGAAGCCTGAGAGTACAGTCTCCTGACTTTTTATGTATGGAATTGGACACAGCCCTGACTGATGAATTAAAATGAAATGCAACAAAATGATGGCATTATAGGATAAACCCAAGCATTGATTCATATCAATCCACAAAGGACTCAAAACCAAAAATGTTATGTTTGTTTTCATGCGAGACTTTTTTTTTTTTTTTTTTTTTTTTTAAATGGCTCAACGTTTATTTTAATTATTATTTTTTATTATTAGTTTACGAATGTAGACTACCTGCCAAAATCTCAGAGCTGCCACTAGCTCTGATTGCTGCTAAAAGAGGGTGGGACTGGAGCAGATGGAAAGATGACCACAGATCCCCACACAAATATGGGCATGGGTTTCTGGGGCTCAGGTTGCCATTTGGACCAGCAAAATCCTGACAGGTTGTCATGGGGACTCAAATCTCCTGCCAGAAAGGACCAGAGAAATCACCAGCTTCAGAAGCTAGGACTTGGATTTTTATTTAAGATTTTTATCTGGTTGTCTCCCTGAATGTGTTTTTAACCAAATTTGATAATTGCCCTTTTTATAGGTTGATTTTAAATGAGATGCTGCTACATTTATATCATATGTCTAAATAAAGCCACTGTCTCAGACAGTTTAAGTTTACCACAGTAGTTTGATTCTTAACGTGATGTGTAAATGACTGCTAAAGAATACATCTGCTGTATTGAGATTTTCCATGTTCTTCTGGGATATTTTATAGAGAGTGTGTGTGTGTGTGTGTGTGTGTAAATTGGTTATCGGTGTCTCTCTCTAATGGGCTTGCACTAGGGCTTTGTTTACTTGGAAGTAATGTTTTGCATTGCATTAAAAATGTATGAAATGAGGAAAAAAAACGTAAATCGTAAAATTAAAGTTAAATGTGAGCTAGAGTTAGAGCAAGAATGCTTTAGACACCAACCTAAGGTTTACATCCTAATTGTACAGTTTTTAAACCCATGGAAATTTCAGATGTGGCCCATCTTGGTGGTTGGAGGTACTGAAATATTTGTTACTCTACATGCATACATTTACAGTGCATCCGGAGATTCACAGCTCTTCACTTTTTGTTATGCCTTAATCCAAAATTGATTAAATTAATTATTTTCCTCAAAATTCTACAAACAATACCCAATAATGACAACGTGAAAGAAGTTTGTTTGAAATCTTTGCAAATTTATTAAAAATGAAAAAATATCACATGTACATAAGAATTCACAGCCTTTGCCATTTTGACACTCAAAATTGAGCTCCGGTGCATCCTGTTTTCATTGATCATCCTCTAGAACTTAATTGGAGTTCACTTGTGGTTAATTCAGTTGATTGGAAAGGCAACACCTGTCTATATAAGGTCCCTCAGTTAACTGTGCATGTCAGAGCACAAACCAAGCCATGACGTCCAAGGAATTGTCTGTAGACCTATGAGACAGGATTGTATCGAGGCACAGATCTGGGGAAGGGTACAGAAAAAATTCTGCAGCATTAAAGGTCCCAATGAGCACAGTGGCCTCCATTATCCGTAAATGGAAGAAGTTTGGAACCACCAGGACTCTTCCTAGAGCTGGCCACCCGGCCAAACTGAGCGATTGGGGGAGAAGGGCCTTAGTCAGGGAGGTGACCAAGAACCCGATGCTCACTCTGACAGAGCTCCAGCATTTCTCTGTGGAGAGAGGAGAACCTTCCAGAAGAACAATCATCTCTGCAGCACTCCCACCAATCAGGCCCGTATGGTAGAGTGGCCAGACGGAAGCCTCTCCTCAGTAAAAGGCACATGACAGCCCGCCTGGAGTTTTCCAAAAGGCACCTGAAGGACTCTCAGACCATGAGAAACAAAATTCACTGTAGGGATGGTATTTCATCAGACCAGAGAAGCATGGTGGTGGCAGCATCATGCTGTGGAGATGGGAGACTAGTCAGGATTGAGGGAAAGATGAATGCAGCAATGTACAGAGACAGCCTTGATGAAAACCTGCTCCAGAGCGCTCTGGACCACTGACACACAGCCAAGATAACAAAGGAGTGGCTACGGGACAACTCTGTGAATGTCCTTGAGTGGCCCAACCAGAGCCCAGACTTGAACCTGATTGAACATCTCTGGAGAGATCTGAAAATGGCTGTGCACCGACGCTCCCCATCCAACCTGATGGAGCTTGAGAGGTCCTGCAAAGAAGAATGGGAGAAACTGCCCAAAAATAGGTGTGCCAAGCTTGTAGCATCATACACAAAATGACTTGATGCTTTAATAGGTGCCAAAGGTTGTGAATACTTATGTACATGTGTTTTTTTTTTTTTTTTTTTTTTTTTTTTTTAATTTTATTTATTTTATAAATTTGCAAAGATTTGAAACAAACTTCTTTCACGTTGTCATTATTGGGTATTGTTTGTAGAATTTTTAGGAAAATAACGAATTTAATAAATTTAGGAATAAGGCCGTAACATAACAAAATGTGGAAAAAGTGAAGCGCTGTGAATACTTACCGGATACACTGTATTAAGTTGATCTGATTATCGAAAAACAATCTATGGAGATTGGGGGGGGGAAAGGGGGCAATTATTTGCGTTTTAAAGTGGGAATTGGAATGTGTGTTACAAAAATAGCCAATTTTACTGAAGGGCAGCATCATGTGTTGATCTATGAAATGTCACAAAATGGTGAACGGGGCCTGTAATGGCTGTCTTGTATATTTACATACACAGTGCCCTCTGCTTGCTGTTTGAGAACGAGTGTGTAACTGAGAGACCTAGGACATGATCCACTAGATGTCAGTGTGATGCTTTGTCTATCAAAATCAGAAGGTTGGACTTGAGGTCTGTGAGATTCTCAACAGATGCTGCTGAGACAAGGGTAATTCATTACAGTGCACACTGACAATCGTTCTGCTGCCTTGTTCTGGCAATGTTTTGGTGCTATCATATGCTGGTGACAGGAATATACTCAAGGCAATTTCTGTTTTGGCTTTTTTCATTGAGTTAAGATGGCAAACCAGAATGTGGTACAAAATGCTTTGCATTATTTTTGAGACGATACGAAAATAAGACATGATATAATAATGATCATGGTTTGTGAAGAATCTGACATGCTGTGCTTCGATTAAGCATGTGTTTGGAGTTTTGGAGAGGGGTACATGAACATTTTTCAACCTGCTGATCTCTGATCAACTCATTGCAGCTTTTTTGGTTTAAAGCTGGTAACTTTACTGAAGTTAGGGTCCTACATCACTTTTCTGTATTTAACAATGTGACATCAGGATGGCTAACATGCAGTCTCTTAAAAGAGCTGTTTGGAGGTCAACACTGAGGAGGAAGAGGTGGCTTCCCCTAGCAGACAGACCCTGGAGGCTGTGGGGCCCTCAGGCAGGCAACAGCACAACAGCTGTTATGTGCTCAGTGGCCCTTTTTGTTCTCTCTGCACAGACGCTGGTGGCAGCAACAGCAGGTGCCCATTGGATGATCTCCCAGCCACCACTGCCAAGAGTCACACCTAGTCAGAGTTGGATGTTCCTTGTCTGACACTAATATTCATTAAGCCAGGCATGCTATGGCATATCCTATGACACAGTCCAGTTATATGTATGATAGAATGAGACAGACACAACGAGTAGAGATTTTTTTGATAACTATATTGTTGTACATTTTGAGCAGTGTAAATATTAATAATAAAATATAAATATTTTTTTAAAGCAATTTGAAGCCAGTGTCCTCCGCATAAAACTGCTACAATATATCAAAATGTATTTTCACATGTGGGATTATTGAGAATTCTTTTTTTTTATTAAGCTTTTTTTCGGAGCACTCAATAAGTTCACATTTATTATTCTTATTGCTTTATTTGCACATAACATAATCTGGATGTGTTAGTGCTTTGTCTGTCTGTAAAACACTCCAGTAAATATTGCAGCAGACACATGAACAACTTTCTATTCAAACTTACAATGGGTAATTTTTTTTCCAGTCCTTGAGTAAATTGCCTTGTTTGTAATTGTTGTTTGAGTAGTCCAGGTGCTGTCAGGGTTTAAATGTATAAAAAGCCTAGATCCATTAATTACTTTGTGCTGTGTTGTTCTATCTCCTGTGTAGAATGGGGTGGGGAGTGAATCGTTGTGTTTCAGCTAATTCATTTAAATAACTTTTTTTTTATTTAAATAAACAGTTCGCTTAAAACAGTTCAACCAATGGGTCATAAGTGAACGTGTTTAATACAGTACCACTTTGGGGGGTTTATATATATATATATATATATATATATATATATATATATATATATATATATATATATATATATATATATATATATATACATACCTGTATGTATGTATATACCTGTATGTATGTATGTATGTGTATATATATATATATATATATATATATATATACCTCTTTATTTAAATCTTTGCAGTAAAATAACTAATCAATAATATGTCATAAGACTTTCCTTTTATAAAAAGTTAATTTTAATTTAAATAATGTGTCATGCTAAAACCAGTTTACCTGCATTCTGTTACCATAGTTGGTCCCCCCCCAAAATGATGTATATATAAACTTAAAAAAAAGAAACGTCCCTTTTTCAGGACACTGTATTTTAAAGATAATTTTGTAAAATTCCAAATAACTTTACAGATCTTTATTGTAAAGGGCTAAAACAATGTTTTCCATGCTTGTTCAATGAACCGTAGACAATTAATGAACATGCACCTGTGGAACGATCATTAAGACACTAACAGCTTACAGACGGTAGGCAATTAAAGTCACAGTTATAAAAACTTAGGACACTAAAGAGACCTTTTTACTGTCTCTGAAAAACACCAAAAGGATGACACTCAAAATGACCAGGTTGACCAGGTTGCGAATGTCACTGGGGAAAAATATGACACTTGGAAACCGTAAAAAGGCAACTTTGAGTGAGAAAGGATCTTTTTACTGTCTCCGACTGTCATATTTTTCCCCAGTCACATTCGCAACCTGGTCAAAGAATCATTTTACAATAACAACATTTTTCTAAATGTGTCTTGTTAATTTCCTTTTTTAGGGTAGGGAGGTTGATTTTGTTCATTTAAATCTCGATAGAACATTAGGCTAATCTTAAAAACGTCATCTGTTCTAGAGAAAATTTCACCCACTTTTAGCGCCACACAGTGGACATTTCCCTTCGGACCTGCCCTTAGATGTGAGAAAGATAAAAAGCAGTTTCGAATAAAATGTTGGACAAAAAGCATCAGTGGTTATAACTTTATGCTCAAAGTTTTGAATGAATACTTCACATTCAGTCAGGCGGTCACATACGGTCTAGTCGCACAGGTATTTCAACGTATCTGAAGCTTAAATCAGATCTGAAATTTCGCATCTGCAGATGGCCAGAACTCCATACAGCCACCTTGACGCTCAATTTGAAATGAAATTGTAAGGAGTAAAAATAACTCTTTTTTTTTTTTTTTTCCCTTGGAAATGTTCTTAAGTAAAAGTGCAAGTATTCCATTTAAACTGCACTTGAGTAAATTGCAAATCACAACAAAAAAAATAAAATAAAAATACTAAGTATTTTTACTCAATTACGTTACACCCCTGGTACAAATATGCTATGCACTGTATCTATGTGCTATGGGAGTATATTCTCATCCATTTCAACAACCCCAAGTTTATGGACTGGTCCTCCCTATCAGAATCAGAATCAGCTTTATTGCCAAGTATGCTTACACATACAATGGAATTTGGTTATCCTTGGTTAATTACATATGTAAGGCATACGTATTGTTTTTAGCCAATTTTAGTGACCAGTTCCATTACAGTCTTATGGACTATAGTCAAGCACAGTTGCCCATTCTACCATTCTGTTTATAAATGGTTTGTGTTTTCTTTTTAGTTGATTGAAATGTGTTAAATAGTCATCAAAAATACTGAGATTACATGCTTGGCTGCCAAAACACTTTACCGACTTTCAGTAGTTCATGCTTGTTTGATTTCAAACGCCCCTCCCCCTCACACTCTGCCTTCTGGTCATTGGAGAAAATACACCCTAAGCAGTTTCTGTTTAAAGATGATGTAGGAGTATTTGTGATTAAATTGCAAAATAAAATCAGAAGATGCTGTCTTAAAAGTCAGTAATAGGCCTAAGCGATTTTCTAAGTCTGTCAAGATCAGCAAGACATTTCACAGAAATATTTGATTCCAATGTCATATTCTATTTCTATTATTTTTCTAAACAATGTGAGACTCAGCCTTTGATGTGTATGTGTCAGAGAACAACTGTTAAGAGTTTTTTAAGCATGTGCAGTCCCTTTGAGATACCATATAATCTTGACCATGGTTGTAGACAATATTGCATACAGAATAAGGTTATGGGTTATGTATGCATTTTGTCATATAGTTCTTCATTTGCATTATATTAGCTTATGATTGAATTGCAGTTGTTTGAGTGAGTTTGTGTTTGCTGCCCCCTTATGGTTGAATAGACAAACTACTCGACTGATCCAGCATCAGCTGGGCTGATCTTACCCCAGCTGTCTCTGGGCACTGATCCCAGTCTATTTAAAACCAGAAGAGGAGGGTGAATATAATCAGTGCTCATTTTTGTTGTATATCATATTAAGAGGAACCCTTCGTCTGTTCTATGGGGGTGGACAGTAATTTTGCTGGTTTGTTTGCTTGCAAGACAGCATGGTATTTCAAAAGTAAACAGACAATTGAAAATCTTTTGCCACAGAATTTTGAGAAAAAGCAATTTGTGGTTCAGTGTTTATCCTTATGTTGATGTGCTTTTTTAAAACAACTCCCCAGCATTTAGAGTAAAAAGATTTGGGTGGATGATAAAAGTCTGAAAACAAATGATCTGATGTCTGAATGGCAATTCAATTTCATGAGATTGAAATTTCCCACCCTTACGCCCATATTACCTGATAATAATACTGGTGGAATCGTAAAGAACATCAGGAAAGAGCTGTGTAATGTAATTATGTGTGTTTTGCTGTAATTGTTGTGCTTGATAGCCTCAGAAAGACGCTCTAGGCTTTTAGATTTATTTGTGTTTTGATCATTGGGGACCTCTGTTCCTTTTAGGTATTATGCTGCTTTGGGTGTGTGTGTGTGTCAAGTATGAGGGCCGTTTCCTGTCGACTGTGCCACATATATTCTCTGTTCATTGTAATGCCTTTAATTAAAGTGATTTTATTCACAAGCACACAGCTGGCATCGGCGACTTTCCATTAGGCATCTGAGTGACCGCCTCGCTGGTGGGAGGACCCGCACTGGGGCCGCTTCCTGGGGAACACAATACTAGTTTAATCTCCCCTCTGAGTTTGTTGTGTGTTTTGAATTTATTAATCATTGATTTTAATGCGTGCGTCTTGACAGTGGCAGCTACCCATGCATTAATTAATTCCTGAGATCCTCTTTTACAAAATGGCATTTAGAAACAATGCCGGGTCGGCAAGGGTTGCCTCTGACCTATAAAGAGATGTGCTGAATGCAAAATGTCAAAATTGGCTTTTATTTGTTCATCGTTGTGGCGCTTCTTCACAGGTTTTATTGGCTCTTTTTATGTTGATGGCACAGTGATATAAAGGCCTATTTTTGTTGCTATTGAAATACCAGTAAATAACGTTCTCTATGATTTTGCTGCTTTTAGCAAGGTCGGAGGCTCAGGCATTTTGCTAAAAATGCTTCTTAAATGCACCTGATTTGCATGTGCTTGCTGTCATTTGCCAAACAGTCAATTCTCAAGTGAACTGTTGGTCTTAAGTTGCAAAGAAAGGTGCTTTAATACCAACAATAGCTAGACTGTTTTTATCCGTTCAGGTCTTAAGGAAGTATGTTAAAAAAAGATTGCCCTCTGTGAATTGTGTGGATTAAAAAGACAGATTAGATCTCAAAGGATGCATGAGGGAGCAGAATTTGAATTTGGAGCAGGATTTGAATGCATTGCAAGTCATTTTATTTTTTATTTATTGAAGAAGGGGGAAACACACTTATTCATCCATTTAAATGAGTAAATAGTCTGCGTGGTTGAAAAGATAAAAGGCGTGCTCATAATCTGTATTGACACTCAAAGAGTTGCATAAAGGAAGATTCCTAAAACCCAGCAGCACCCTATCCCACTGAATGCTAAAGATTTCCTGGCAGATTTCTTTCACTGGATTGATCGGGACATGTTGCTAGTAAGCAAACTTTCAGTGAGCGTGTCCCGAAGAGGTGTTTATGCGGGTGTTTGGTTATCAGGTGCTTATCACTTGTCTCAAGGAGCTTCTACCAGCCACTGAGAGCTTATGTCTGACATATTCACTGGAATAAAAAGTGTGACAACCAGACCTGGACTCCCCTACACATGAGAAGGATTCTCTCTTGGACCTTTTAGCAAGTCAATGATTACAAGAAAACCAATATCTCACAGCATCACAGACAACCATTTTCACAGTGCCTCTCCTCACCATTTTGTTTTTCTCTTGTGTGTTTAAGGACCCCCTTAGCTCTGCTAGCCACAAAGCCTAAATGATGCAACCCTTTCTTTTTTCCCCTCCATTTATAAAGAGGGAAGAACAGAGGGAGAGTATGAGAGAGAAAGAGTGAACATCGATCAGTGCCAATCGTTACACGGCCCTGCACCCTGCCTCTCATTGTTTTTTATCTTGTCTCTCAAGCAGGGTGAACCCTTGTTGCCATGGCATCCTCCACACATTGGTGATGGCACTTCAACCCTTTAGCTTAATGATCTCTTGGCTGATAGCCTACTTGTCAGGCTGACTTGCTCTTTCAAGAAGCAAGGAGGAAATCTGAATCTCTAGCATAACCATAACATCCATTTACAATGCCCCCCCAAACCCCCCCCCCCCCCCAACACACACATATACACATACTGTACATATAGGCCTACATTTATTATTTATTTTCAACTACTTGTTCTTCTGCACATTGTAATAGTCTCCCAATGCTGAGTAAAATCTAATTTTACATGGAAAGAAGCTAATTTCCATTCATTTGGTGTCTTTTTTGTTTTTTAGTCATTACTTTAAATCATCACTGTGCTGGCAGTTCAGAGCCGGGTGAAGGATTACTGTTCATATAAATAGTTGGCATTGATTTGGCAAAAAGAGAGACTTGTCTGTGTCATTATGGAGACAGAAAATCCTAATTTAGAAATGTGAACAAAAATGCTGAGCGTTCAATTCAATTCAGTAATCCTCCATATTGCATGAAATCAGAGGTGTCGTGTTACAATACACCGTTTAAGTGAGTGTGGAGATGGAGACAAAAGGTAGTGCCTGAAGCTATATCATGATGTACTGAGCTAGAAAATGTGTTCTTAGTCAGTGTTTCATTTCATTTTATTCAATTTTTTTCATATTTGAAAGTACCTTCTCTGTACCTTTTTATTGCAATATATGTACAGATCTCATTTAAGTGTATGCAGTTAAGGCCTATAATATTGAATCAGAGAGACAGGATCATGGATGAGCTCTCGTTAATTAACGTATTTTCCTTTTCTCTTGCTCACTCTCTTTCTCTGTTTCTTTCTAATTTTGTCTCTCAGGCGTGCCTAATCGTACATGACTTTGAGGAGATGTTGTGTGCTACAGCACGTTGTATTTGAATATGGACAGAAACAGATCAGACATTAGCCACTGCTATTGATCCTCAAATAGGGGGCGAGCTGTCTGTTTTGAACACTGGCGCCCGGTCGATCCCATCTGACCTACTCTTCACAAGGTAAAAAAAAAACAAACAAAAAAAACAACAAAACAAAATGGAGATTGTGCTCATAATTCGGTTGCTATTTTCATCGACATGAGAGGCTTATCATCTCCAATAACCAGTACCACAAAATGGGCAGTTCAGCCTTCTTGTATTCAAGTGTATTGTCCTAAATTGATATTATACAAAGAATGGAATTCTTCTCTTTCGAGAACTATGTGCAGCAGCATATAGTTCGTATTGTAGGTATAGATTGAATTGCAATTAATGTCAACACAGCATAGTATTGACATTAGATATATATTCAACACAGAAAACGTCTCGGGTTACGTATGTAACCCTTGTTTCCGGAAAAAAGTGGAACAAGATGCTGCACTGAAAAGCACTTTGGGAACACGTCTCAGTTGTGACCAACTGTGAATATGTGTGCAACACGTCAATGAACATTGACCGGAATTTATAGCCTCTGCCGGTGTAATCACTGGATGCACCTGGCGCAGGGCTATAAATAGATGCGTCACCAGAGCATCACCAGGTATTTTGTCTGAAGAGCAGTTCCGGGGGATCCCAGTGCGACAGAAAAGTGCAGCATCTCATTCCGCTTTTTTCAGGGAACAAGGGTTACATACGTAACCCAAGACGTTCCCTTTACAAAAAGCTTTACTATGATGCTGCATTGAAAAGCGCTTTGGGAACGAGAATACCCATGCCGCTGCACTGTGGCTGTCCAGACCCCCTACGGTTGAGTGGTGTGCTCTCAAGAGCGTGCGAGGGCTCAGACATGGGCTTGAGATGTTGACTCAAGGAGATAAGAGCCCGGAGTGGCATGAACATCCAAGCTGTAGAATCGAATGAATGTGTGCAGAGAGGACCAGCCTGCCGCATCAAAAACATGCTGCAGAGGGACCCCTCCGGCCAAGGCTTGAGAGGAGGCGAACCCTCTGGTAGAGTGAGCCCTGATGCCCTTAGCACACAACACAGAATGTTCAGAGGCTCTGAAGACAAAAGATCTGATGATGCTCCGGTGACACATCTATTTATAGCCCTGCGCCAGGTGCGTCCAATGATTACACCGGCAGATGCTATAAATTCCGGTCAATGTTCATTGACATGTTGCACACATATTCACAGCTGGTCACAACTGAGACGTGTTCCCAAAACGCTTTTCAGCGCAGCATCATAGTGAAGCTTTTTGTAAAGGGAAAACAAATGTCCATTTGCAAAATGGGAAACACTTAAGGTTGTATTCATTAACATAAGTTATTGCAATTTGTATCATAAACTAACAATAAATAGTATGTTTTAATAGTACTTAGGCTATGAAGTTTGGTTAGTGTTAATTTATACCATAAACTGGTTGATGTTGCTTAATAATATTCATATTAAAATTGATTAACAAAGATTAGTAAATGCTGTAAAAATATTGTTCAGTTTTAGTTGTGTTAACGAATAAAAAAATATATAAAAATAATTTAGTTTACATCGCTGGAGAGATGGTCTGTCAGTTAACGTGAAAAATGCACATAGCTTATTTTTAAACATTTCTGTTTTTCCATGCACAACAAGTCTACGTATGTCAAATGTAGGCCACCTGATTTCTTAACAGCTGTTGTTATTTATGTATGCATTTTAAATGTATCCAAACATGCATCTTCAGATTTAGTCCTTCAACTCATGTCTGATGTGATGTAAATATTAATGCTATGAAATATGCTTGCTGACAGCTTAGGTGAGGATTATTTAAAACCATTTGCAAATGTTGGATACTCACAGTGCTGTGGAATTCCTCTGTTGTCTGGGACATTGTGGACTATGGCAAAAATAAAAATAAATTATAATCATGGAGTAAACCTGCTGTGTTAAAATGCCCTGTTTTGTTGCTATTGTTATGTGTAACTTGCAACACTAGAGAGCAGGACTGCACGTTTCCTTCCTTTCGTTGTTTTATTTCATTGGCCATGTTCAAACCTTGCACAAGTTACTCTGCAATATCTCTTGGTGCACTGAACTTTTTTATGCACTTCACTGGGTTAGTTGTGTATTTTGTGACATGAACTCCCTCAGTTTCTCAATCGAAAACACAGTGAAACAGACACAGTTGTGATTTTCTGACCCATGCTAATCAAATCCTCACCCTTAGTTGTCATTAAGCAGGGGACCATTTTGTTAACTCTTTTGCACTTCATCACATTAAAGGGAGAGCAGAATCTAAAAAGCATCCTTACTATATTTAATAGAACCCAATGCATTTCAACTGTTTGTTGAGGTCATTATTTTCTTTATTAATGGTTAGAAAAAAAAAGAAAGAAAGTGCAAGAATCTATTATTTCCCTATTATTTTGAAGAAGGATTGTTAAGAAACATACATTATCTCTGTAGTATTTCTTGTAGGGTTTACCAGTAAATAAATTAAATCAAAGGGATAAAACACAAGATCTCACAATTTAAAGATTCTTTCTTTGGCTTCTCTTTCTGTGTGAGGTGTGAGTATTGGGCAAGGTGGTTTCATACATCCTCACTGCATCTTCCCGAACCCCTGTGATGGCTAGAGATGCTTTTTAAAAGTTATGAATAGTCTGTCAGGCAGCGAGTTGAATAAAGCCAATAAGGAATAACTTTTCCCATTACTATTTGAGGCAGTTAGTTGATGGATGTCATGCATTTACTGCTAAGCACTATCTAAAGCACTTATACCCACATTTCAACCCCCAGACAAGGCAAAAGTAAGCTTCACTTTTTATCTGCTTTTATCCCTGTGCATACTTGGTGCCTTTAGAAAAATCAGTTTTACTATTTTATCCTCCCATAATGTGATATAGTGAGCCAAGCACTTCCTGCATATCATAAGGTATTGAAAGGTACAATTGAATTAGACTAAAGAGCTCTGAAGAATGGAGGGTACTCACATTCTCTTTTTTTTTCCTGTAAATTGACACTGAAATTGTCTGTCTCACGCCCTCTCAGATGGATAACTTGCATATTAACTGGCTTGCAGCAAATTGTGTCAAAATGGTGCAGAATGCAGTAAATGAGATATTTATCGTTTCAGATCGCATTTCCTCTCATCAGTGGCCTTCTTTATTTTCCCACTCCCATTAATGGGAGTTTATGACGTCTGCTGATGACCTGACCTTGACTCCCCCTCCACAGCAAATATACTTTGTTCCACAGAACTAGAGCACAGTTAGTATCCACCAAATAAGGCATATAATTTGTGTTGCAAAATATCTCACTTCACAGACACCTGCGAACTAGTTAAATCAAGGGGCAAAAGTTTGTGATGCATCTTCAAATGTTTCTTCCTTTTCTCTGACATTAATTTCTTTTAGCATATATTTTGAGTCTTAGACTTAATCTGGGCCTCTCCTCAGATTGAAACTCTCTGGGAATATCTAACAGTCCCCAAAAAGAAAGCTTTGAATATACACGATTAATAATTAATTCCACACTTTATTCTCCTTTGAAAGTTATTATGCAGAATAAATATTTCATTTGAGAACAAGTCTTACATGACAAGTGTGCTAAGACAAGGGATACTAATGGCACACACTTTGACAAGTCTATGTAGAATTGGAGTTTGAGAGTTGGGGGTTGAAACCAGTGGCCTCCCTTATTAATAAATATAGCATTCAAGAGACACCTCTATTTTTGGTAATTTCTCATGAATGAATTCCCTTTTCTGACTCCTTAAACATTAGTGGCACAGAAACCACAGATCAGTAGATTGTGAGAGTTGTATGATTAGCTAGCTTGAATCATAACATCTTTCCCTCATGAATTGGTGAATACGTCTCTGTAAATTATTCCAACTTTAGATTGCTTGATCTGCAATGATGCCATTTTCCATGGTTATTAATGTTACAAGGGTTGCTTCTTCATTTGAACTGGCTTGTTGTCTGTTGATATCTGTCTTACTCCTCCTGATCCATCTGTCTTTCCTTCTCTGCCTCTCTTTCTCCATCTTCTCTCTCTCCTTCTCTCCCCCATTTCCTGATGTGCCGCAGAGAGACACAATTATCCACTTCATTTGAGTTGCCGTGATAATGGTTGGCCCAGCCCTCTCGGGGAAATAGGTAGCAGTAATTGTGAATGGTGTAATGAGTGTGGAATTGTGAGCATGCTGGGTGACACCATTAGAATCGACCCGCTCCTGACCTCAACCCCAAAAACAAGAGAGACCCCCCTGACCTCAACGCGTAGCAACCACACCACAGCCATTTTCACTTCTCGGACAATTAATCCCAGCCATCTTTCCATTTGTATTCCCAATGTTCCTTGCCTTCTCGCCTCCTCTTTACTATGAATTCTGACACACTTAATTGGGCTTTTATCAAGTACAGTGCAATAAATGAGACTGGGTGTGACTTTTCGTGTTTCAGTTCAAGACCAAAAAGAAATACTGATAGTGAGTGACATAGAAACTACAGATTGTTACTAGCTTTAGTGCTTCTTCTGAAGGGATGGTATGCCTACCTCTGGCTTCCATTTAAACTTGCTGTAGGGTCTCTATTCACCTTTACCTTCCAAAAGATTCACCTGCTGCTTTCAGCTGCACACTAAATTGTGGAAGTGGATACGCGTTAGATTTCACCACTTGCACGTTACCCAGAGGTTCTGACACCTTTGCACCTGCAAGCAGACAGGTGAGAATGGTGCAGTGACGCACCCCAATTATCTGCCGAGGTAGTGAGTTAGTGAATGATCTGGCTTGAGAGAACAGTGGGGTGCTATGGAGCAGCAGGGGGGCTCCTGACCTGAGGTGCTATTAATCTGTCTCAGCTGAGAAACAGCTCCACTCGTGTGTTTGATGAGCTGCTTATCATGGTGCCCTGCTGCTTCTGAGTGTAGATGTGTTGGGCTCTCTTTTACAAAATGCTTTGTATTAATTAACCCCTTACACACAGCTCACCTTGTTCCGGCTGTTCTATTTTTGGCTTTTATTATTACTATAACAACCTTTGGAGAACAGTACTTTGCTCGAATAGTAACCACACAGAGTGATGGTTTTGTTATGCTGTATGTACAGTATAGGACATGTGCCTGCTTGGAAGATTTGAGCCTGGTTCTGCTCTTTGAACTTTCCAGTCTTTAATTAGTAAATTATTCACCATTATCAGGCAGTTTGTCTTAGAAGTACCAGTTTAATTTTAGGATTAAATTGTGTTCTTTCAACACATGATAGGGTCGATTTTCTCAAATCCTTCAGTTCTTGTATTTTTTACATCCATGTATCATTAATTTGCCATTAAAAACAGTGATTGGGGCTTGTCAGATGCTTAAACCATTCACATAAAACTTACATAATTTCATATTTATTTTGCTCAGCAAAACAGCTTTCACTTGTGAGGAATGCTTTCGTGAATCAGGGCCATTTTCTCAGCCTTAATTAGGGGCAGACAACAGGGCCTGTCTTGTAAAATTCAGCTGTACACTTAAACCAGCTGTCACAAAGCTGACATCAGTGTCTTAAATCTCTGCAGAGCAGGACAACAGTGACAGTGTTGTGGAAGAAATGTCCTTTGGATGAAAGCATGATGTAGTCTTAGTAAAGCCATGGCATCTTGTGGCAGCCACTATCCTTGTTGTTTTTTTAATGAGAAGTACATATCTGATTACGAGGAAACAGATATCTGATGAACCCTCCATGTCATGAATAGAAATACTATGAAACTGGAAATAATGTGCATATTAACATTTAATTTGGACTGTTTGAACGGAAGCTTAAAGGTGAACTGGACTGCCCTGTGAGGGCTAAATGAGATTTTTACTATAATATCGTTTCAAAGAAAGATGATGTTGCTGATAAGTTCCAGCCATATCATCATAAAATGTAT